>JAZKJV010000599.1:0-305000 GCA_037367405.1 Ottelia alismoides
TTCCCACTATAAGTAGGGTCGGCTACATGGATTCTCCCTCAAATCCATGTTGAAAAGATTCGACTATTTTTTACGTTGGTCATCAAGTACCTAACGCAACCCCTGCAAGAGTGGGATTTGAACATTGGTCTTTTGTGTGGTAGATACACTGTACTACCACTAGACCATTAAGTGGGAACATTAAAACGCTAAAATAACAAAATAAAAACAAGCTATAAAAAATGGATTAGTTGTATAGAATTAACTTATAAATAAGTTCAAGAAATAAAACAAATAAAATCTCTAAAAAAATAATGAGTTGAAAGAGTTATATAATGTCACTTGTAACTCTTTATGATATTTTTTTCTCAGAATGAATATCCATGCATAATAAGTTTAGAAATAGGTAGTGAGTTCTTTTTAACATCTAGATCATAGAGACACTCTCCATGATAAAGAACTCTTCATTAACATATGAGAATCTTTGTATTGCAATGACGATTGTTGCACAATTGCATCAAAACCATGTGTATGACTATTTCCTTAAATCAAGCATCTAGTCTTCTAGGAAGATGAAACGAATTGCAAAAGCCATTCATTCTTTTCCAAATATTATAAGTTTGTCTAGTAATACTTTCAATATTTCATCTTGTTGGAACAATGGCAACCATCTTTGAATGTCATATGTGTAGAAGTTAAATGTGATCAATTATTTGACATTATCGGGTCTGACACATACTTCCAATGCGCTTCCTTTAGTCGTAAACAATTATTTCTAGATAGAGGATCTATTTATTTGATCATGTTCATAAAAGACTTCAACATGGAGTGTATATTCTACAACTATATACTTTATCCTTTTTGTTCGGGTTGAAACTATGAAGTTCATGTAGGACTTGGGTAGAGACAATATACAACAACAACATAGCATTTTCCTACAATTAAGTAGGATCGGCTACATGAATTCTTCGCCCTCCATTCAGATCTATCTTGGGTCAATCTCAGACTTATATCCAAAAAATTAAGATCCCTTCGTATAGTCTCTTTCCAACACTTCTTGGCTATCATCGCCCTCTCTTAGCCAGCTCAACATCCCAACACTCGCATCTCCTAACTGGTGCATCAACTGATCTTCTTTGGAAATGATCAAACCATTTTAAGTGATTTTCTCGCATCTTATCCTCGATCGGAGATAGACCAACTTTCTTTCTGATTACAACATTCTGAATCCGATCCTTACATGTGTGTGTCTACACATCCACCTTAGCGTTTTCATTTTTGCTACAACCATTCTCTGGATATGTGTATGGTTCACAGGCCAACACTTAGATCCATAGATCATAGCAGGTCTCATGGCCGCTTTGTAAAATTTTTCCTTTAATTTTTAAAGGAATTTTCTTATCACATATAACAGCAGAGGCTCCTCTCCACTTTAGCTAGTCTGCATTTATTCTATTAGTAACATTTCCATAAATTTCCCCATCATGTTACAAAATAGATCCAAGATATCTAAAAGAATCTCTTCTGAATGTTATTGTCACCAATCTTCACCTTGATTCCTTCATCATTGCTTCCATCAAAGGTGGACTCCATATATTCCGTTTTAGACCTACTTATACAAAATCCTTTAGTCTCCAAAGCATGCCTCAAGACCTCAAGCTTCTCATTTACTCCATCTCTAGATTCGTCAATCAACACAATATCATCAGCAAATAACATACACCAAGGTAACTCATCCTAAATACGACTTGTCAACTCGTCCATAATCAAACTAAAAATTAGATTCAAAGCTGAACCTTGATATAAATCAATGTTGATGTCAAAATAGCCAGTCTTCCCAAACGGGGTCCTTATACAAGATAAAGCCCTATCATACATATCCTTTATAAGGTTAATGTATATGACAGGTACTTGTGTCTTATCCAAAACTCTCCACAATATCTCTCGTGGGATAGAATCATAAGCCTTCTTTAAATCAATAAAGATTATACGAACGTTCTTTTACCTCTATAATTCTCCATGTTTTCCTCAACAAATGGATGGCTTCAATAGTTGAGCGACATGACATGAATCCAAATTGTTTTTTTTTTACTTTGAAAACTTGCCTCAACCTTCCCCGATCACACGTTCTCAAATTTTTCATAGTATACTCATCAGCTTGGTACCTCTGTGATTTGAACAATTTTTAATGTCTCCTTTATTCTTATAAAGAGGCACCGCGATACTCCTCCAATTTTCAGACATTTTCTTTGCCAAATAACATTGAATAGATTCGTAAGCCAAGTCAAACCGTGCTCACCTAAAACTCTCCATACTTTTACAGGGATGCCATACGGTCCTACAGCTTTCCTAGGTCTCAACCTTCAAAGCATCCTCTACTTCCTTTCTTTGTAGTCATTTATGGTTAGCACAATTCAAGTAACTTTCACTGGTAGCTATATCACCCAAAGTGATCTCTATATTTCCTTACCTAATTAAAAGTTTATGGAAGTACTGATCCCATCTAGTCTTTATATCCTTCTGAGTAACAAGCATGTGACATTCCTCACCCTTAATGCATCTCACTTGAGAAAGGCCTTCGGTCTTTCTTTCTCTTGCTTTGGCCAACCTGAATATATCCTTCTGGCCCTACTTAGAGTCGAGATTTTAGTACAAAACACCATAAGCTTTTGACTTTGCTTCGTTTACAGCCTTCTTTGTTTCATTCTTTCTTATTTTATAGTTTGTGATAATTTCATTTGTTCTATCCTTAGACATAGCTTTAAATGCTCATTTAATTTTTAGCTTCTCTTGCACCTCTTCACTCCTCCACCAAACCTCCTTTTGACGTGGACCTTTCGGATACAAGATGCTACTGCATCTGACATCTCGTTTTCACTTCCACTATAATTCCAAGATAAGTTTTCCATAACCTTCTCCCTGAAGCTCGATTGTTTCAGTGAAAGATTCCACCATCTAGTTCTAATGATCTTAGGAACCTTCCTTTTCTTTTCCATCCCTTTTATTTGCACATCCAAAACAAACAAGCTAGGTAGAGACGATAAAATAATGAAAATCAACGTATATGCACCCCTCTCGACTCAAATGACATTAGACCAGATAACTACACAAACATTAAGTAACATGATCTCATATAGAGCTTCCTTCATTTGCAATGAACCATGCCCCTCCTCTTTGTAACGTTGAGTACTCCGCAAAAAACTGGCCCTTAAGATCCACACATGGTGAAATTCAATGACCCCAATATCTCACAAGTCACAAGTGAATTCTTATTTTGTAGTTTAGTTAGTATGAACATGCATGATTTTTTAGAGATCATACATCCCATATTCCGTTGTACCAACACCGGCTTGTGAGTATATAGACCCTATCAGGTTATCAACCTAATGGTCCACAAAATGTGCACTCAGGCAAATATTGCAATCTCATCAAACTAACCCTTCTACTTGACTCATCCAACACCTCCGAATCTATATTCCTATGCACAGGGCATGCATAAAGAGTGTTTGTCATGTACCAGTCTTTAGCGAAGATTTACATCTTTTTTCATACAAAAGCTCTTCTTTGAATATCATTTTGGGATGCCAATTGTGTCCTTGATCTATCTCTAGATCTATAACTCGACATCAACCTCTATAATCTACTTAGATCAAAAGATGCATGATATCCACATGAAGATGATGGTATGCATTCCTATTCGTGACGAGGACCTTAATAATAATACAAATTTAATAGTTTTTAATTGGATCAATAATTATATAATTCGTAATAAATTTATTACATAATGGCTCTTTATGGACTTACATATCTAACACAACATGCTATCATGCGATGAGTGTATTATGGGATCGATCTTGTCGAAGATTCTGGAGTACTGTACAAATGAGACATAAAGTTGTAGATAGATGCACGCTTGCATAAATCCAATGGAAATCCAGTAATGATGAACTTTGACATTGCCAATTATCTATATTAGGTTATTGAGATATGCTGCATGTAATGCCTAATTCATTTTTGGTATTTCTAGGAATATACAGACATGAGGTTGAGGTAAATTATGTAACATTTCTACAAGATACTAGTGGCCGAGTTTTTACATGGTTATCAAAAGGAGTTGTAGTTAACATAAAATAAGGTACGCGGTGATTTTGTTTAGCAACCCTGAGATAATAAATCTAATACTTGAACTAACTTCCTTTAGACAACTGATTGTTTTAACAGAAATGACCATATGCAGAGAGAGTTCCTTAAAGCAAGCAAAGCATCAACTTCACCCTTTTCCCATGCAATGGGAGTACAAGATTTGCTTCAATAGCAACTACTCTTTGTTAGCTATAAGTATAAATCACGTATCACTTGCTAAACAATCATGCTCTTCTTTAGTGCTGAATACTTCATTAGATGTTGGATCTTTGACATTTTCTTATTTTTTAAAAGACGCCTCCTTTTGCAAACACCTTAACAGAAATAAACAATCTGATTCTCCAATAAACTCATCGATCTCCTAATTCAGCAAGAATATCTACCGGCTAGCTCAAATAATGGTTTGTTGAAGATATCAAAGAGAAGAAATCAAACAGGAACCGAAAACACAAATAGAGTTCGCCTATAATTGTGCTATCAGGTTGTCCTTGGGTGGCAACAACTTTGTTTTCACTACATGGAAGAAAAAAATTATAAATTTTGCATTAAATCCAAAATACTTGACCTGAATAAAAAATTACAAAATAGTTAACTCGTAAATTAAATCCAAAATACTTATAGAATTTGTATAGTAACTTTCGGTATACACAAACATGTATGAATTAAATATAAAATACTTGACCTTACTCAAAAATCACAAAATAGTTAACCCTTGGTCACAAGATGGTGGTCCAAAACAAATCATTGAGCAATCCACACTCTCCTTACTTGTTAGCTCCGAAAACCCAGAACTATAAAAAAAGGTATGTATTTGTGTAGACACCTCAATCCTTCTCTCTGCTTGGCTTCTTGCCTGTCTGTCACTCTTTCAATGGCGGGAAAGATCCAACTTAATATATTCAGGTCAGGAGATTCAGTTTAGGTGAAAATAGCCCTATGATTCATTCCCGGTGAAATAGTGAGAATCCCTCTACCTATCTATCTCGAAGACCCAGTGGCATGGTTTTCTTAGCAACTCTATATCGATACGGCCTTGAACGCAGTTCGTCCCCAACTCTACCCAGATTAACTTGCAAATTGGGATTAAAAGCATGTCAAACCATTTGTTAACTGAAAATTCAATTCATGAATGGTGTAAATCAGCCGCTTTGGGAAGATATCAAATGAGAGCCATCGGATGAACTGTTAAGTGACATGAGCATGATAACACGCACCTGTTGAAGCACAAACCCCATTGGATCTTTTTGAACTCTCGGACCATAAAGCTAGTGTAGTACTAAACAAATCATATAAAGATAAAGGCATCTACCTTTAAATGCACGGGGTTTTTGTGTTCAAAATTGTCATTTTTTAATCTATGATGAATTAATTAACCCAAACATGACGCATGCATGCAGTTTGGAGAAGCACTGCGACAAAAGCTTGAGCATCAACACCGAGCAAACTATTTATCCAACGAGATACAACAATGTACCGTACTTTAGATTTCCAAAATCTGTACTTTTAGATGGACGCCAATAAGGAGAACCTTCTGCGTAAGAACACAAACGGGAACCTGAAAAGAAAAAGTAGAAAATTTTTCAAACTACAAAAAAAAATGAAGCATTTTTTATTAGCTACATTTACATGTATGCATAAAAGATCTCTCAGAATAAATTTGCATTGTGATGAACTTTTCAGCATGAAGCGGGCGTCACCGATAGTAACAAAATATAACTTGGAATGAGATTGTGGGTGTGATGACAAGATGGGGCACACCCTTAATTACTTTCTTTAAGAAATCCAAGCATCATTAAATATAATATTTTTGAATTTAGAAAGTACTTGTTGAAATCTAGAATGCGGAAGTGAATCGATAATCAGAGCAAGAAATAAAGAGTATAAACATTGAACACTTGGGATTTTACGTGGAATCCTACTCCCTAAGGAGCAACATAAAACCACAGGAGAAGACCTCAAAAGACCTGATATTATGTATTGAACTTCTCATTGAGTACAAGGAGTGTGGGGCTCCTTATATAACCCCACAGATAGACTAGAGTCCCATTTTTCATCCATGTGGGACTAAACATATTTGGGTGGTAATTGGATCCTAAAGAGTTCCAATTACCACTCTATTACATACTTCAACACTCCCTCTGAAGCTGGAGCGGAGAAAGTTGCAGCTTGCAACAAAAAGAAAAAAGTATACACCACATCTTAACACGATACATCACAAGAAGAATATATGTCCGTTGATGGTAGAAGACCTCGCTCGAAGACAGGTCTGCGACTTTCAGTTCACCGGAACATATTTCTGTCATGCTTCTAAAGTCACTGCGATAACAGGTCACCGGAACGTATCTCTGTCGTGCCTGGAGAAGAGTCACAGTAGAAGAAGTCCAGTGAGGAGTAGTAGTCGGGTAGTGAAAGTACACCCCGACGAAGAAATCGATGCTTGCTGAAGACGGATGATCGCAGTAGCAATCTGGAGTGTCCGTCTGCTACTCGTGGTCGGGCAGTAGAAGTCCTGAAGAATCCATCTCTAACTCCCCCTTTCTACCATACTTGATAGAATAAAGAGCATGGAACATCAAGTTGGGTAAAACATGTATTTTTGCGCTTTTTTTAAACCGTTCATTTTTTCAGCTTTCATCTCTCTTCTTTTTTAATCAGCCTTTTCTCTCTTTTTTACTGTTAATCTCCTCTCTTTTTTTCTCATCTTTTTTTTCAATATGCAACAAAAAACGACCTACACTTGGGCCCAACAAATATTTTTTATACAAAGCAGTGTAACTCGTTGGGTCAAGAGATAAGTAACAACCCTTTTCCATTGTTATAAGTAGCAGCGAACAATCCTTCATGGGCTATTTAGGGTTCCCTAGTTGGGAACCCTTCCAAGAACGCCGCCCCCTTTGGGGCTCCTCCCAAATCGGAGTCGCTTGGGGAGTTGGAAGAGCATCGCAGCTGCTGGAAGAGAAGCTTGGAGCTGTCGGTATGCCTGGAGCTCACCGCTAATGAGCTCAAAGAGGAGATGGCTTATCGTGCCATCGCATTGAGCGTTTTCACATGGGGTCTTTTCTTCATTTCTTGCAAAATTGTAGCACCTTGGATATTGAATTGTGTGGAGACTGAGTTCTGGTGCTTCTTCATCGTATCTGATCTTCACCGTTGCCGGTGTTGCATGGAGATATGAAGAGAAGAAAAGGGGTTGATCTTCATCACTGCCGGTGTCTGATGCTTCTAGAGTTGCTATAGGGCTATCATTTGTCTTACAGAGGAATCACCTCACCTGGAGGTTGTAGGGTTGCTGGCGTTGGGAGTTTTGCAGGGTGAAGCTTGAGTTCACAGCCGCCAATGTCGTCTACCTTCATTGCGTTGTTGAGTTTCTTGGAATGACTAAAAATTAGTAATCAGATTGCACATACGGAAAATTTCCTGAACCAAATCATTCTGAAGAGCTGGGTTGTGAAGGTGTTGTATCGTGGAGATCTAGGGTTTCAGACACCCTAAAAATTCACTCAAGGATCTAGAGAACTTAATGATGATCTTCGAATAGGGTTTCGGGAAGAAACCCTAGAACATTGTTGATGACAAACTTCTTCATTTGAGAACTACTCTACGGCTTGAAATCTCAATGGTTCGAATTAGGGTTTCAATATAAACCCTCGAACTTGAACAAACTTGAACCCAAGATTTCCAAAACTCAGAATAGGTCATGAACATGAATACAAAATAAATTTACACAAAATAAACTCATGATCGAACCCCCGAGATCGACTGCTCTAATACCATGTTGAAATATAGAATGCGGAAGCGAATAGATAAACAGAGCAAGAAATAAAGAAATATAAGTATGGAACGCTTGGGATAAAACCTACACTCCTTAAGTAGCGGGATGAAACCACTGGAGAAGGCCTCAAAGGGACAGATATTATGTATTGAGTTTCTCATTGAGTACAGGGGATGTGTGGCTCCTTATATAGCCCCATAGACAGACTAGAGTCTCAACGCTCATCGATGTGGGAATAAACACAAGTGAGCAGTAATTGGATCCTAGAGAGATCAAATTACCATTCTATCACATACTAAAATAGTACTAAACACGGTAATCCACCAAACTTTGAATTTTCTCTTTTCCCCTCACATTCAGTACTCCTAAACACCACCATTTGTTTCAAGGGTTTAGACACCTAAGATTCCAATCTTCAATGTCAAAAATCTCTCACCAAATCTTGAGGAAGCTTAACTTTGTCATTGGCTAGTTGACCGTGAGCGCGTCCCAATCATTGATGTGGAATGCAATCATAGGGGTTACATTACAAGGGTAGGTGCTTATGATGGGAGTGGGATTCGAACTCATACATGGAAGCATTTAGTAGAGTAAGGCATAAGGTGGAATGTGGTGTTCACGGATGTAAGACAAGAGGTACCGAAGAAGCACCTAGAGAGTAAGAAGGGTGAAGGAGACAATGATTACGGTGTTAGCCATGTGTTCATGAGGCGAACAATTTCAACAATAAATGTTACTGTAATATTTGATTTATAAATAAAAGTTATTGATTCTTTTCACTCCCTCTCTAAAATTAAATGAATGAATGCACTATAAGGTCCCTTAGTACAATTAAGATTATGTACCATGACCATCTTAATGATCATACAGTTGTTGATTCAATGGTTGAATCATAGAGGTTGGTGCTTGGATAAATATCTAAAGGGTTAGATTAAGGAATCATCCAGTACAGTCAAATGATTGTTAAAATATGATCTTTAGCCTGAGAAGGAGATGGCAATCCGTCTCTATAAACTGATATCTGACCGACCTCTTGATATAACTT
Organism: Ottelia alismoides; assembly: GCA_037367405.1. NCBI lineage: Eukaryota > Viridiplantae > Streptophyta > Magnoliopsida > Alismatales > Hydrocharitaceae > Ottelia > Ottelia alismoides. The sequence continues at coordinate 8,940 of JAZKJV010000599.1, forward strand.
CTCTACATAAGAATAGATATCGGAGATGTGGTTTCATCATTTATTTTTTTATTCCGCTGACCCGAGCAACTAGTACGACTTGTTGGAGTATGTGTTATGTGCAAGGTTTGAAAAAACGAAAGGCGGAACGAGGCGTTTTCCCTGGAAGCGAGGCGAGGCGTAGCCTCGAGGCGTAAGCCTCCGTTTTGTATAGAAAAATAATTATAAAATATATAATACATATATTTATTGATGAAATAATATAATCTGACAAACATATAGTATATAACAATGTAATATATGATGATATTATGAAGATAAGAACATGAAAAAAGGATATGTCAATGACTCAATGCCATAAACCTTTCTAAATTTCTACCTAATCAAAAGAAAATCATTGGTTATAACTTATAACTATCACTAAAAAATTATCTAAAAGGGATTGGCTGTAGTTGTCATTATAAATATCCAAGTGTTGATATGAATCATATGATTTGAATCCTAATTATATGTTCTACTATACCCAGAAGAAGAACGGTTGTATGCATCCCCCCTGTTGCACCATACCCTACCAGAACGGGGGTCTCGCTGCCCGGTCAGCGAGCCTGGGGGGGCTAGGGGGGGCCCAGGTTGGCCCCCCCTTGCGAGGGTGCAGGGGGCAGCGCCCCGTCCCAAATTTTTTTTCTTTTATGAGGATCCGAATTCGTATACACATTTTTACATGTTTAAGGATGTAATAGTAAGCGTTCACTAAAATAATTTGGCATGTTAATGGTAAATATGAATATGAAAGAGGTCAAATTCAAGCATATGAATATGAAAGAGGTCAAATTTAAGCATACATTTTGCATAAATTAATAGTTAGACATAATTAATAGTAAATATGAAGCAGTTTGCTGAAATAGTTACACATAATTAATAGTAAATGTGGAGTTATGGGTACGAAAGAAACATCAGATTTAGGTATTTAACTTGTATAATCATTATCCTAACCAAGTATATATTTATAAGCTTCTCAAACCACAATGTAACTATTAAAATCATACAAGAAATCTTCAAAAAAAAATAAAAACGCCTCGGAAAACGCCTCGACCGCCTCGAGGCGGAACGCCTCGAGGCTACACCTCAGGCACTCGAGGCGCACGCCTCACTGGACAAGGCCGAGGCGCACGCCTCGAGGCTAAAAAGGCCAGCCTCGCCTCGAGGCGTACGCCTCGACCGCCTCGAGGCGCGCCTTTTAATACCATGGTTATGTGTCACTTATGTTGTAGATGGGTAAATGGATCGCTCCAGGATCCATTTACCACATCCAATTGTTTAGTCCCACATCGACCATCTGTGGGATGTGGAGACTCAGTGAGGGCAATATAAAAAGCCCCTCACCTGAATGTAACTATGAGAATGTCAATAGACACATCATCCCTAAGAGTTGTTCTCCTGTGGTTTCATCCCGCTCCTTAAGGAGTAGGGTCCACATAAAATCTTGTGTTCTCCATTGTTCATTATTAATTATTTCTGATACGCTTCCGCATTCTTTATTTTCTAACATGCTAGCATAGCGGGACGTTCCTGGTTGATTCTGAAGATTTATACTAGAATATTATTTCCCATTGTTCAAAATCGATCTAGTTCGAGTTTCAGTTTTTATGGCTTCCTGAAACCCTAATTTTATGCCATCACAAATTTCTGGAAAATCACTTCATATTTATATTAGTGGTTGTTTGAGATTCAACTTCAGTTCTGTCCAGATAGGAACATAAATTTCTCTAGAACAAGCAGGACAGATAGGAACATAAATTTCTCTAGAACAAGCATCTGATCGAACAAACAACTTATCGAGTTTTTGGGTTTCTTTTCGAAACCCTAATCATTCCAGGCCATCAACAATCATTCTTGTTGTAGGAAATGAAGAACTTGTTTATTCCAGGGAATCTTAGGCTCTCTTATATAGAGGAAGCCAATGGGTAAATTACATAAGACGGAACAATAAACAATAAGCATGACACAAGTACATAAATACTAGAAATATCTCTACACTCCCCCTCAAGATGGAGCATAGATGTCAATCATGCTCAGCTTGGAAGTGCACTTCTGAAATGACCCTCTGAGCAACGACTTGGTGAAATATCTGCAGTCTATTCACCTGAACTCACATGAGAAGTAGAGATTAACCCTTTCTGAATCATGTCCCTGGTATAGTGGCAGTCTACCTCAATATGCTTCGTCCTTCCATGAAATGCAGGATTATTAGCAATAAATAATGCTGCTTGATTATCACATTGTAACTGCATGGGTAATGATACATCTATATGCAGATCTGTTAATATAGCTCGAACCCACATCATCTCCGTGCTTGCCTGTACCATGGCCCTGTACTCAGATTCAACACTAGATCTAGCCATCACTGTCTGTTTCTTGCTCTTCCAAGAGACTAAAGAACTGCCAATGAATACTGCAAATCCTGAGGTAGATTTCCGATCTCTAGGACATCCTGCATAGTCCGCATCATCACATGCAGAGATAGAAAGATTTGTTTCTTTCCTGAACAACAATCCTGCATCTGGAGATGACTTTAGATATCTCAGTATCATATATACAACATCCATGTGTACCTGTCTGGGTTGCTTCATGAATTGACTCACTCGACTCACTGCAAACGCAATGTCAGGTCTAGTAATGGTAATATAGAGAAGTTTTCCCACCATTTCTCTATATCTTCTTTGATCAACTTCCTCTGTGTCATCTCCATATAGCTTCTTACTAGGGTCCATGGGTGTAGTAGAGGGACGACACCCGATCATACCTGTCTAAACAAGCATATCTCTAATATATTTCCTTTGGGTCATCACAATACCCTGCGCATTCCTCGCAAACTCCAATCCCAGAAAGTACAGTAGAGTACCAAGATCCTTAGTCACAAACTGACTGCTTAGAAATGTTTTTGCCATCTTTATCCCCTGCATGTCATCTCCCGTAACAAGTATGTCATCAACATATACCATAATAACAACAGTACCTCTGGGAGTCTTCTGGACAAACAAAGAGTGGTCAGCATTCGATCTTATGAATCCTTGTGTCTGGATGAGATCTGAAAGCTTCTGAAACCATGCCCGCAGACTTTGTTTAAGATCATATATGGCCTTGTGAAGTCTACACACCATATGACACTCCCCCTCAGTAGCAAACCCCGGAGGCTGCTGCATGTAGACTTCTTCCTATAGGGCTCCATACAAAAAGGCATTTTTGACATCAAGCTGGAACAAGGGCCAATCACGTACCGTTGCAACTGAGAGGAGAATACATGGAGTTAATTGACGGGCCACTAGAGAAAAAGTGTCCATATAATCCACCCCATAGGTCTGAGTGAATCCACGGGCCACTAGTCGTGCTTTGTAGCGATCAAGGCTGCCATCAGCATTATATTTGACAGTAAAGACCCATTTACAACTGACCACAGAAGCGCCTGGAGGAGCAACAACCAAGCTCCATGTACCACGAGATCGCAAGGCGGCCATTTCTTCTTCCATGGCTAACCTCCACCAGCTGTCTTTTAATGCATCATGATAGTTCCGTGGTATCTCCACGGTAGATAGGGCAATGGCAAATTTCTGGAAATCACCAGTGAGGCGATGAAAGGAGACCTGGGAGGCAATGGGATAAGACGCGCATGTCCGCTTGGACTTCCTCAAGGCAATAGGTACATCCAAATCATCAGCAGTGTCCACTTGTACATCAGTATCCTGCACTTGTGCATTGTGAATCCCATCAATACCCATATCACTTGGACATACCTTGGGCAGTGTAGATGAATGACGGCCTCCGTGAGCAGGATTCGGTCGACAAGTGTAGAATTTTGGTAAAGGTGGTACTGGTGGTTGTGGAGGTGGTGGTGGTGGCGGTGGTGAGTGGTGACACAACAGGAGTAGGTATGTGATCAGGTTGACGTATAGGAGGGGGTGACACATAAATGTTATCATCAGTATTTGAAGGCATCATCCTATCACCTGTAGGCAAGAAATATATGACATTTTCAAAGAAGGTGACATCAGCACTGACATAATATCTGTTATCCACAGGATCATAGCAACGGTAGCCCTTTTGAGTACAAGAGTACCCCAGAAAGACACACTTTACAACTCTAGGTGAGAGCTTGTCAATCCCTGGCGTAAGTTGATGGACAAAAGCAACTGAACCAAACACACGAGGAGTTAGAGTGAACAATTCCCTGTCAGGAAAAACGACATAAAGAGGAACTCTCTCCCCCAACACAGAAGACGGCATACGATTGATTAGATAACCTGCCATAAGTACAACATCACCCCAAAAAGATAGAGGAGCACTGCTATGAATGAGTAAAGTCCGAGCTACATCAAGAAGATGACGATGTTACCTTTCAGCAACACTGTTCTGTTGAGACGTATATGCGCAGGTTGTCTGGTGAATAATGCCACAAGATGAGAAAAAATGGAAAGAGCACGGTTGCAAAACTCTAATGCATTATCTGTACGTACAAACTTCACATAAGAAGAAAAGACATTCCGAATTTCATTGATAAGATTCTTGATTACATTCCCTGCTTCAGATTTATTTTTCAATAAAAAGATCCAAGACAATCTAGAGAAATCATCTACGACCACTAGGTAAAACCGGTGTCCCTGGTGATCAGGTACACGACACGGACCCCAAATGTCAACATGCAATAACTCAAAAGGGGAGCGACTGCTCCTAGACTCACGACTAGGGAAAGTAGACCTGTGATGCTTTCCCAACTGACAGGCGTCACACTGAAAGGAAGACTTGGGTGAAATCTGGGGCAAGATATGACATAGCTTCTGAAGAGGGAGATGACCAAAACGCACATGCCAGGTAAATGGAGAAGCAGATCCACCGGACTGAGATGAGATACCATCATAGGATGTGCGAACCAACCGATAAAGTCCATCCTGCTCACGGCCACAGCCAATCACCTTGCCCGTAAAAATGTCCTGAAAGATAAGAGAGGACAGGTCAAATATAGCTCGACAATGCAAATCCTTCGTAAGCTGGCTAATAGAAAGCAAGTTCATAAAAAAATTTGGAGCATGCAAAACATTCAACAGACGAATGGAGGGTGTCAAACTGATCTCCCCCTGCCCAATGATGGGGGAATGAGTGCCATCTGCTATCACTACCGATCTCCCCTGAGAAACCTCCATGTAGGATGTAAACTTACCTTTGTCTCGACAGAGATGATGTGTCACACCAGAGTCCAAGATCCATTCTGAAATATCCGAACTGTGACATGAAGTAAATGCATAAACGCTACCTGAAGAGCTCGCCATGGCTGACGTGCTGGCACAAGTTGAGGCTGCGATGTCAGAGTGTCCTCCTGGCGAGTCAATAGAGGCAGGAGGCATGATATCCCGCAATCGGGCAACAAGGTCTTCAGACCTCTCGTCGGAAAGAGATGGCGCTGTAGGGGCAGCATGCTCGGCTACACATGCAGAAGCAGGAAAATCATGTTTAGAATAGCATGTGTCTTCCGTATGACCCGAGCGATGACAGAAGGAGCATGGCAGACGAAAGCGACCGCCTCGACCACGAGGTCCACGGCCACGAAAGGAGGAAGCACCTCTGCCACGCGACGCAGCCATTGCCGAGGGAGGTGGCGTAGACGCAGAGGAGGGAATCGAGATTCGGCCTAGTCGTCGATACACTTCCTCCACTGGAGGAATAGTCGCATCTGCCAATATCTGTGAGCGAGCCGCATCATATTCCGGGTCTAGTGCCGCTAGTAAAACCCCCACCATTGTAGCATCTCGGAACGTCTTCTGCTGCTCAGGGGTCGCAGTCAAGGGAATAATGTTGTAGAGCTTCTCAAACATCCCCCGTAGAGATGTATACAACGAATGCAATGGACGACCATTCTGCTTGACCGTTTTGTTGCAAGAATATCCCACATAGCCTTAGTCGTGGGCTGGTGTAGAACATCGTTGGCTATCTCCATCGTTAGAGTGCCGGAAAGCCAGACCTTGGCATACGAGCCATCAACCTCCCATGAGGCGTAAATCCCCGTCTTCTCCACCGGCTCTTCGGTAAGAATGTGTTTCTTACCATTGAACTTCATCAGGCTCATGAACTGCATCGCCCAGAGCTCGTAATTCGTCCCATCCATCTTGACTATAGGCGCTGGACCCTTGAATGCACGAATGGAGGGCATATCAACCTTATTGTTCGACATATTGCTGGAGAAGAAGAGCTAGGCTTGTAGACCAACGAGGAATTGTCTGCATAGACTTGAAGGGGTATGAGTGCATATGTAGACTTACACACTCACACCCATGAACGGAAGAAGAAGTTGTTGGTGCCGAACTTGTGGTCCTTTGACGCACACGTTAGGGACGGCCCAGAAGAAGGTTGGCCGGTGTGGAGGGGGCCACCGCGTAGAGGGGCGGGTGGCGTGGAGGGGTCGGCGTGGAGAGGCGACGGCGTAGAAGAGGGCTGGTGGCGTGGAGAGAAGGGGCCGGCGGCGTAGAAAGAGGGGTCGGCGGCGTGGAGAGAGAGAGGGGGGGGCGGCGTGGAAGGGGGGCTAGGGTTAAGGGTTTTAGGGTTGCTCTGATACCATGTTGTAGGAAATGAAGAACTTGTTTATTCTAGGGAACCCTAGGCTCTCTTATATAGAGGAAGCCTATGGGTAAATTACATAAGACGGAACAATAAACAATAAGCATGACACATAACTACATAAACACTAGAAATATCTCTACAATTCCCATCTCCAGGTTATAGTCTAATAATATCCAATGTCAACCAGAGCTTGCGCATCATGCAAGATCTCACGGAATAGCAGTGTTACGCAGATCCCTCTCTCGAGTAGGTGGCACGAAAACATCTCCAGTGGCAGCAACTTAGCCCTAGTTTGATGCATGCACCCCTTGCGCATATCCAGGCCGCAACAACAGATCCAGGGAGGCGGTGTAAGTTCTCCAGCGATGACCCCTTCCGCCTTCCTCCACTTCGAGCCGCACCCCACCTTCGAGCTCCATGCGACATCGGTGCCCTCCAGCGAGGCACAGTTCCAACGGCAAGCCCACGAAGTCCAAGCGTGCGACATGCTGGAGCATCGTACCGCCGCCTACAAGTCTCAGGCCAACTTGTGCAGATCCCTCAAGTTCTCCAGGCGGAGCTCGAGCTTCAGGCGACGCCTCGTGCAACACACTTCCGCTTCCAGCATTGTGGCGGCGACCCTCCATTCTCCCATTCGGAGGCAACCCTAGAGGTGTGCTTCCATTTGCAAGCGCGCAGGTGGCGCTATCTTCGAGCCACCATCAAGCCGTCTTCAGCCTTCCTCCCTAACGTAGACAATAGGATCGGGAGGTTGGGCTAACATAGGTAGCGCTACCTTCGAGCTGCCTTCAGTCTTCCTCCCTAACGGCGACGACTATCTATAGCAAAAGCCCTATCGTGGAGCGACGCGCGAGCAAAGGGGGTCCCAATCGGGGAACCCTAATTAGGGTTAGCCCCAAGGGGGGCACATGGTATAAAAAAGGAGAGCAGGCCCAGCAGGCTACTATAAAAAAAGGTCTCAAGTTCGGGCCCAATTGAGCAATGATTTTTGAAAACAAGAAAGAGGCAAAAAAAGGCCTGATTAAAAAAAGAGGAAGTCGAAAAAAAAGGAAAGAGATTTTTGAAAAGGTAAATAAATAAATGTACTAAGCCTTCTCTCACTACAAGTAGGGTCAGCTATATGGATTCTTGCTCAAATCCATGTTCAAAAAAGGAAAGAGATTTTTTGAAAAGGTGCGTATAAAAAATCCATGTGCAAAAAAAAATGATGAGTTGGCTATCAAGAAAAAGGAGGAAAATAGCCGAGAAAAAAATCTTTGAAAAAAAAGGAGGGAATGAAAACACGTTAAAGAGGTTTTTAAAAATTTGAGAAGAAAAAGTCGATAAAATTGTGACGGCTTATTGGTTTGTATTTCTCCACATTTTTTATCTTCACTGAACTTTGTCAATGTCATTGTTTTCCGACAAGTATGGGAGAAAGGGAGAGTATTGCGTAGAGTTCTACATGCCAGATTTTCAAATACTTCATATTCCAGTTCAAATTCAGATTCTCTAGTCCAGATGCATGGTCAGATTTCAGACTCTACAGTTTTGTTTCAAACTTGACATTCAGATTTCGAGTTTACAGTTCGATTCACACAATTATGCGACCATTGGTTCAGTGGTCCTCATCCCCATCATTTTAGTTTAATCGACTCAAGGTTTTCATGTGATCCATAGGGAGTCCAGAGTAGAGATCTCATTCCCTATGCCACGTGGCTAGGGATTTCACATGGTTCATAGGGACTTCGGAGCAGAGATCCAATTCTCTGAGCCAGTATGGGAGAGACCCAGTTCTTCGACGAGGAGACTTTTTTAGACTTCATTCTCCAGCGACCGTGGACTCTGACGAGGATGTTTTCTACGACTTTTCAGTTTTTCCCTTCAGAGATGGAGCAGTTGTCCGCATGATCCAGTCTTCTACACGTAGCGAGCCAGAGTTCTCCATGTAGAGACTCATTTCCAATTTCAGTGGCTCTGACAAGCGCAGTTCAGAGCACACTTAATTTGACTCACACTCCAGCCTATTTATTCATCCTCACCTGCACGACATGAGAAGCAACGTCCTCACCAGCAACCGACATTGTGTAAGCATTGAATTGATATTGTCCGTAGTGACCTGTAGCGTAAGTTTGAGATTTCTTTCTATTTGTCCAAGCTGAGCATTGCATGCTCCACCTTGAGGGGGGTGTTGGATTATATGTGTTATGTGCCACTTATGTTATAGATGGGAAAATGGATCACTCCAAGATCCATTTACCACAACCAGTTGTTTAGTCTCACATCGACCGTCTGTGGGGTATGGAAACTCAATGAGGGCTATGTAAGAAGCCCCTCACCTTCTTATAACAGTGAGAAAGTCAATAGACACATCAGCCCTTGAGGCATTCTCCCATGGTTTCATCGTGCTCCATATGGAGTAGGGTTACACATGAAATCATGCGTTCTTCATAATTCACTATTCTTTATTTCAGATACGCTTCCACATTCTTCATTTTCTAACATGACTAGTCGCTCCCAATCGCATAAAATGCGATCTTCACGCTTCCATGATGCGCTTAAGCTTTCTCCATAACCTTCAAGTGGTATCAGAGCCAAGTTGAGGTCATGGATATGATCCAAAACCCTAGGTGAACAAGGTTTTGTAAATTGGATGCGCGGGAACTCGTTTTGCATTGTATGCAAGATTCGATTGGTTTTTCACTAAAACATAAACATATTGTTTGTGCACTATTAGGATGTCTTTTTTGGCTATTAAAATTTGTTAAAGATTGCACTAAATTTCTTTCTTTATATTCTATTGTAACCCCACGGGGGCTTTTATGTATTTTTGTCCACATTAGCTCTCTAGGGTTTAGTCCTATATACGGACCCAAATAGACCTCTTGAATAAACAATGAGTCAACTTTTCTTATCATCTTTCCACATGGTATCAGAGCAGCGGTCCCAGATCGGTAATCTGACCTAATCACACCTTCGCCACCGCCATCCCCCCAAGTTCCTCTGCAGCCACGCATCGACTTTGGTCTCCGCACCTCCCACCTTCAGCCTTATTTTTCAGCCTACGTATTGCGATAAACAAGTAGGATAACGTGTTGAATGATAGGTTTACAGATTTTTTTCGAGACTGAATCCAAAATATAAGCCTGTGAAAGATCAGTTTCTGATGGTTGATACTCTACCTACTCTCGTGAGACCGTCTCCGGACACCTACATGAGCTAGAGGCTCCAATTCAGCACTCTACATCCCACACCTCTACAGAGACGATGACCCACTATACCTCCTCAGAATACAGAGGACGTCAGAACTATCAAGGAGGACAAGGACGTGACTCAAGGCGTGGACGTGGTCGTGACGCAGCCGTGACTCTGGACGCGAACGCGATCGTGAACATGGTCGTGATTCTTCTAGTGCTCAGTATCCAGCATGTGTACACTATGGACGCTGGAATCACCCTTCTGATCGCTGATGGGAAACGTTTGGAATGCAACCTAATGCCAACAATGCCTATGATGAAGTATCGTATGATGCAAGTGCTGACAAATCTACTCAGCAAATCAGTGGGGCACAAACCTCATTCACTGCTTCTGAATATGCTCGCCTACGACAACTGTTGCAAGAATCTAGTCCTTCTGACAGAAGTGCTTCTGCCCCTACTGCTAGCCTGGCTACTACCTCAGGTACAATAGCTAACTCTATCTCTGCCTCTATGCATGCATGGATTATCGACTCTGGAGCCTTTACCCATCTGACGGGAGAAGGAAGTTTGCTAACATCCTCCCAGCCGTCTTCCTCTATGAAGACTGTTTGGGATGCTAATGGGGATCATTCCCCAGTGACTGTTGTTAGTAATGTCAACTTCTCTTTCAAGTTGCATCTAATTGATGTTCATTGTGCCCCTGCTTGTCCTCTCAGTCTTCTATTCGTACAGAAGCTATGTCGACAGCTTAACTTTCGTGTTATTTTTGATGAGGTCTGTTGTTATTTTCAGGACATCCGGACGAGGAAGATTTTTGATGGAGGTCATGAGATGAATAACCTCTATTACCTCGACATCCCATCTGATTCCAAATTTGTTGGTGTGGTCTCGATCTCTGAAGATCCTTTTCTATGGCAACTTCGTCTAGGCCACCCTTCTGCTAAAGCTCTCTCAATGATGTTCTCTGAACTCTCTACGTTGAAACCCTTTGAGTGTGAAGCATGTCAGTTCGGGAAACATCGTCGAGCCTTCTTTCCTGCACGGACTGAGCCTCGCTGCCGTACTCCATTTGCTCTTGTTCACTGTGATATTCGGGGACCATGTCCGGTCCGAAGTCTAAATGGTCATAAATATTTTGCTATCTTTGTGGATGACTACAGTCGATCGTCCTGGGTCTTCTTGTTAAAGGAAAGTTCAGAAATTAACCATATTATCAAGAATTTCTTTTACTTGTGAAAAACATCTTCTCCACTACAGTTAAAATCTTTCGTTCTGATAATGCATTGGAATTTACACAAAATGATTTGACATCCTTCTTTGCTTCCCAGGGTGCTATCCATCAAACCTCTTGCCCATATACCTCCCAACAGAATGGGGTAGCCGAAAGGAAACTTCGACATCTCCTCAATATTTCCCGCTCTCTTCTTACCCAAATGAAGGCCCCCAAAACCTATTGGGGAGATGCTATTCTCACCGTTGTCTACCTTATCAACAGAGTACGCTCTGTCTCCCTAGATGATTCCACACCCTTTGCCTTATTGTGTCCAAATGACTCACCATTTTTGAAGGATGTGTTTAGATCCTCAAGCGCATCACGGAAGCGTGAGCGTCGTATCGGATACGACGAAGAACGACTAGTCGGACTAGTTGTTCTATGCAGCGGAAATTAAAAAATTTTCATGCGACGAAACCACATGATCCAAGAACACTTCTCGGATCGTTTCGTCTAAACCACAAACAAGTAATAGGATTACCTCTTGAAGCGTGGTTGCGATCGAGTCTCTAAACGAAGAGACCTCCTGTCTCAAGTCCGATCCGACAGAGGAGACGCCTGCGAGCGCGAGGATGAACCGCATGCTTCTCGCAATACATGTTGATGATCCAAGCGGTAGATCTCCTGATCTCGACATACGAGATCCATCGTCTTCTTCACGAGCGAGGCGCACCGAAGGAGACGGAGGTCCACGAGCAAACGATCGGGCAGCATAACGACGACGCTGCGCCGATGAAGAACCTCTCTAGGGCATCCATGGTGGACGGCCATGAGAGGGAGAGAGAGGGCTGACGTGTAGAGAGAAAGAGAGAGAGAGAGAGACTAATATTCTCTCTTGTGTAAAGAAGAGCAAAGGGGTGCCTCTCCTTTTATAACATTTTGGGATCCATGGATCTCAATCCATGGGACAACACAAATCCAATGGCTCTCATTGATTGTGTTTCTTTCAATGGCTAGGATTTTGTTGGTAAAAAACCAACAACAATTAATTTAATAAAAATCAAATATATAATAAATATAAATTTGAGTTATATCAAATCAATCTCCATTGGAGAAATAGGAAGGAGGCAAGCCTCCTTCCATAAAGGGGGGAGGACGGCTATGAGTCCTATAAGGACTTGGTAGCCGTCCCCTCTCCTTATTGGGAAGGGAGCCTCCTTTCTATATTTCATGAGATTGCATTATCTCATGATTCTCTCCAATATTTGCAACAACTTTTGTTGCAAATAATTTCACAAAAATAAATCCAATTTATTTTGTGAACAATGCAATCATGCCATTGGAAATTTGTGAATCACATTCACAACACAAAATAAAATGTAAATTACATTTTCAATTGAATGTCCAATGTGAATCCAATTCACATCAACATTTAATTAACAAATGTAAATTACAAATTGCTCTCTCTTATATATTATAAATCACATTTATAATATATATGATTAATATGTATATTGCTATCCATATTATTCATAACCATGATAATTAAATCACATTTAATCATCTTGGATCTCTATTCTCATGTGCTCAAATAATATAAATCATATTCACATTATTTATATCTTTGATATCAAATCACATTTAATTATCTAAGATAGCTCTCTTTATAATCATGATAATTAAATCATAGTTAATTATCCATTTTCTCAATGCTCGGATACTCATATCAACAATGAAATTATCCATGAACTCTTTCAAGGATAATGCGCTTTCTCCGTGAATACTTGGAGATAAGGACCAGGCGATTGTATTGTTCCATGTATAGTGACTTGGATATTGAGATCATATCTCAAATCCAGATCGCGGGCCTCCCATAGATGCTTGATTAAATCAAGACCGCAAATCTGATCTTCTCATTGCATCTGAATCACATTCAGATCAATGTCCAACATTTAGACTAAGATCAGATTACTTCTCTACCGAGAGGAGTCACTAAAATCCAGACCCGTTTCATCACTCCCTAGGAATGGAAGCGTCATGGTTATACAATCGTTTTATGATCACATCACCCTCAGGTATTCCGTATTCCCAATACATGTACATCCTGCATACTGGAAGACTCAGAATAAATCCGAAGTATTGGATCAACTTGATACTGTCTACTTCATGGTTTTATCAGTAAGTTTCTCATTCGATCATTGGGAGTCGATATCGATCATATACTTTCCAAAAGCATATATCATACCTAGGTATTAATCATATACTTTCCAAAAGTATATATTAAACCAACAAATTCAGTCAAGCTTCCAAAGCGAGACGACCGTGCGCACGGAATTTGATTCTTCCCAATATCTCATGAGTGAGCTCATGCCTTCCGGTTCAATAAATGAACTTGTATGATCCCTTTGAGAGATCGTGTTACTCATATGCCCTTATATGCACACCAGCGCGCCGGTGTATAGACCTTGGTTAGGTCATCAACCTATTGATCTGCCAAATGTACATACTTAGACATATAGTAACACATCTGTCTCCGGTCAGAGGATGTGTGCCTGTATCGTGACAACATACGATATAGGACTTTGGTTATCTCGATCTCGTTAAGTCAACTCTTTGACCTAACTAATCTGAAACCTCTGAATCTCTATTCCTATGCAGAGGACCTGCATCAAGAGGTCGGTCAGATATCAGCCTATTTGAGAAAGGATTGCCATCTCCTACTCAGGCTGGAGCTCATCTCTTAACAATCATTTGACGGTGCTTGATGAGTCCTCAATCTAACTCTTTAGATATTCATCCAAGCACCAGCCTCTATGATTCAATAGTTGAATCAACAAATGTATGATCATCAAGATGACCATGGTACATAACCCTAATTGTACTAAGGGACCTATTATGCAAATTATTCATTCTTCATTTCAGATCATGGAATGATATTCACAATAACATTTATTGTATAATGGCTCGTTGTGGGCTCGCAAGTCCAACAATTTCCTCTACCTCTACAGATTTTTGGGTGCACTTGTTCACAACTTTCATACTACAAACAAATTATCTTCATGTGCGATTAAATGTGTTTTTTGGGTTATTCCCAAACACAGAAAGGGTATAGATGCTATGATCCTTGTGGTAAACGTTATTATATATCAGTTGATGTCACCTTTTTCGAACAAACTCGCTTCTTCAATCAAGATGTGTCTGACATACAATTAGAACTTCCTCCTCCACATATTGTGTATAAAAGAAAACATGTTTCCCCTCTTGTTCTTGTTTTCCCTTCATGTTCCTTTGTTGCAGGAAAATATGTCATCTTTAAGTGCCCCCACCAACACTACCCCGGATGATCCTCAGGAGATTCTCATTACCCTACGCAGCACTAAGAGGCAATGTACTAATCATGCTATGTCTAATTTCACGTCCATTGATAGCCTATCATATTATGATAAAAGATATGCAGATGCTATTATGATAATATCGGTTCCAAGAGACTATCACAGTACATTACAGGGCCACAGGTGGAGACAAGCTATGAATGAAGAAATGGATGCTCTCAATTCCAGAGGAACATGGTATCTAGTTCGAAGGTGTCAGGCATGTTGCCTGTAGATGGATCTTTACTACGAAACATTCTCCAGATGTATCTATTAATAGACTCAAAGCAGGACTTGTGGCAAAAGGCTTTACACAGACATATGGAGTTGATTACTTCGAGACTTTTTCACCTGTTGCCAGGATGGGATCTATTCGCACTATCCTCTCTGTAGCCGTAAACAAAGGTTGGCCTATTTTTCAACTAGAAGTCAAGAAGCTTTTCTATATGGTGATCGATCTTGAGGAAGGTGTTTACATGATGCAACCCTCAGGTTACGAAGTCGAGGGGGAGTATGTTTGTCGACTTCGCAAAGCAATTTATGGCCTAAAGCAAAGTCCGAGGGCATGGTTTGACAGACTTAGTTCAGAGATTAGCACTCTGGGCTTTTAGAGAGCTACATCTGATCATTCTGTCTTTGTCAGAAAACGATCAACAGGTACTGTCATACTAGCTGTATATGTGGATGACATGGTTGTTACAGGTGACGATGATAAAGGAGTGCTAGAAGTGAAGACTTTTCTACAAATGGTTTTTGTCACCAAGGATCTGGGGCAACTTCATTATTTTCTGGATATAGAAGTCTTACGCACCAAGAAGGGGCTTCATATGTCACAAAGAAAGTACTGCTTAGATATACTGACTGAGGTAGGACTACTTGGGTGCAAGCCCTCTGGCATACCTGCAGAACCAAAGAAACATTCTACATCAGGTGATCCTACCTCTGAAGATACTACATGATACAGAAGCCTGGTTGGCAAACTTTTGTACCTTACTGTTATTATGCCAGACATATCCTATGCTGTAAACAGAGCTAGCCAATACATGGAGAAACCGTGCTACAACCACTGGCAAGATCTTCAGATCATTCGCTACCTGAAGGAATACCCTGAACGTGGTCTATTCTATGGGGTAAATGGATACACTAAGGTTGTTGCTTATGCTGATGCTGATTATGCAAGCTCACCTGAGGATCGTCGTTCTACGATGGGCTATGCTATGATGGTAGGAGGTAATCTTGTTAGTTGGAGGAGCAAGAAACAGAAGGTGGTTTCCCGATCTAGTGCAGAAGCAGAATATAGGGCAATGGCCCAAGCTACATGCGAAATTACCTAGATACTGTCTCTTTTGCAAGAACTCAATATTGATATCACTACTCCTATTCCTCTATGTAGTGATAACAAATTTGCCACTTATATTGCTACAAATCCTACGTTCCATAGGAGAACCAAACACATTGAGATCGACTGTCATTTTTTTTCATGATGTTGTACGAGAAGGCAAGATTTCTACAGCACACATCTCAACAGATCTTCAGCTTGCAGACATATCCACAAAGGCCTTATCAAAGAAGCAGCTTTCTTGGATATCTTCCAAGTTGGGCATGATCGATGGATATGCTCCAACTTGAGGGGGAGTGCTAAAGATTGTAATAGATTTCTTTCTTTATATTCCATTGTAACCCCACGAGGACCTCTTGAATAAACAACAAATCACCTTTTCTTATCATCTTTCCACAAAATGTATTTAGAATGTCTAAATATGTCCCAAAAATAGTAGTCTATTATTGGTATCAAAAGTGCATAATTAAGATTCGAAGAGTTCCCGTCACGAAATTGATTTTGCATGTATTCGCGGATCTGTAAGGAAAAATAATTTTGCTTAGTGTTTTCCCATTATAAAACATGAAATAAACACTTGAGTTAAGTAGAAAATCAAACCAGCAAGCTGCTCAAATTTATTTCGCACGATTCCGACTCTATTTGCCCTAGATATTCCATATTTAGTGGAGATGGCTTGAAGACGATGGAAATTATCATATGCTTAATGTGTGTATTATTCAAGGTTCAGGAAAACGATATGCGTATGCGTTCGGACAGGTCACCGAAAAATGAATAAGCGGTATGCGAGGGCATATATGGGGTATATGTGGTTCTATGCAGTTTTCTAATTTCTAATTTAAAAATAATAAATATCTATGAATAACATTACCACGGAATTTATGTATCTAAGTGGAGTTAAAAAAGATGTAAGAAAATGGTTCATGTTTGATGAGTGTGTATATGCTTTTTAATTGCCTCATGTTTAATCACAAAAGACATTTACCATAAAAACTTCACATATTATATGATTCGTAATAACAAAACTTCAATACACATACATGCATTACATGAGCAAAACCTCAATATATAAAAATATTTGACAATACATTGCATATACTCGTGAAAACAATACATGAGAAAACATAAAAACATTGCATATATAAAATAGTATAATGCATTGCATTTGTATACAAATGCATGTCATATTCTTACAATTGAATGAAGGAAAAGTCAGAGCTACGGAATTAAGAACCTGAATGAGAAGATTGAAAATTTGGAGCCGCAGGAGCAGTATGCGATGCATATGCGGGATATGCGGGCTGCATATGCAGGGAGCGCGCATAATGCACCGATTGATGAAATCGGTGTGGTCTGCATGTCGCATGGCATATGCGGCCGCATATGCGATCCATGCAGCCGATTTCATGAACATGGGTATTATTCAATAAAATGAAGGAAATTATTTACCTTGATTAATTATGAAGCTTAATAATTATGAAAATAATTAATTAAACATCGTTCGTCATTGAATATACGTTTCACGAAAACCCTAGTTTATCCTACAATAGTTGTACGACAACTTTTACATGCAAAACATGGTTGCTTGATATGCTTAGAAATTTTAGGATCTCAAAAATGTTTGAAGATACCTAATATTTCGAGTGATTATTATATTGTACAATGCCGGTCATCAAAGTTGATCGATAGAACTGCAAGTGCATTGGCATTATTTTGTATTGTTCTCAATCGAAATGGTGAAGGTGTCTAGTCCGGATATGCTGGCTTGATTTACTAATTAGCACCTTGCGTGTCAAAGAAATGCTCCCTCCTAGCATAACTCGAGTCTACTGACCGGATCCGTTTTTACGGAAAGAATAATATGAGTAAGTCAAGTTGTACTCTAATTATTAAAATACAAAATAATGCATACTTGCGAGGGTGTATACTATATAGTCATATCAAGCAAACCCTACTTGTTTTGTTGGTTGATTGAATTGGATTGATTGATTGATAATTGATTTAATATGATTAAATTAATTAAATCTATTTGAACACTCTATTATGAATAGAGTTGTGTTTTCACTGGAAGAATTATGTGAATATGATTCATAATAATTAATTCAAATTTAAACATGATATGAAGGATCATATAAATGGCATCCATGGTCTCCCGTCATGACGAAGGTTATGACGCC
Source organism: Ottelia alismoides (assembly GCA_037367405.1). Taxonomy (NCBI): domain Eukaryota; kingdom Viridiplantae; phylum Streptophyta; class Magnoliopsida; order Alismatales; family Hydrocharitaceae; genus Ottelia; species Ottelia alismoides. The sequence goes on from JAZKJV010000599.1 coordinate 26,804, forward strand.
ATGGATTGTATGTAGGAGACGCTTGTCCAAAGTGACAGTTCATGCATACAAGCGCACATGGATCGGGTTCTTTGCTTCTCGAAAGAGTAAGGATGTATGCATAGTGACCTCAATATCAATTGCTCATGTTATTGGGGCAATATTGGATTGCGTATAGCGAGTTCTAATCTTGTACACTGTTCGTTCAATTAGCGATGGATCAACAGCGTCTAAGGAGTGGTGGGCCCGGGTATTAAAGACTGAACTAGAAAGTGCAAGTTGGAATTGCAAGGCGGAATGAGTTTCCGCTTCTTTTTACCCGAGTTACAAATTCTCATATTACTGGGATGTAACAAAGGTAAAAAAGGAGATCATAGTTCTTTCTAGAGATATGGCGGTAAGTATATCTTTTGTTTTGAAAGTAATTAAGGGAATGAACTTTTAGAGTTGAAAAGGAAAGACTAATTTGATTAAAATCATTACTCGAAGAATTTACTATTGAATATATAATTATTTATGTGTTCTAATATAGTGCATTCATAATTTCAAACAATGAAATCCTTGAATCCACTAAGCAGGCTCCTGTAGGTCAATCAATTGACCGAACCAAAACACTCAGATTGGATCCGTAATTTGGATCTTGTCCTTTCTACATAATGTATTTCTTATGTGTTGTCTAAAGAACAAGTATGCAAATCCTACCACATCAGAAGAAATTAAATTCAATGAAAAGTATGATGAAGATCATGCATTGGCTCGGTGTTATATTCTGGTATCCTTATCTAATGTGTTGTAGAAGTAGCATGTGGAGATGGACTCCTGCCACTATAAAGCATAATCTTAGAGAGATGTTCGGTGATATAAACCGCACCCATCTCTATAACATCATGAAAGAACTTATTCACTACAAAATGCAAGAAGGAACTTTGGTCCGAGAACATGTAATCAAAATGTTTGATTACCTCTCCGAGTTGGAGAATCTCGAGGCTGAGAGGGGCGCAGACATGCAGTCTGATTTCATTATGTTGTCTCTCCTTAAGTCTTTCACCAATTATATGATATCGTACCAGATAAAAAATGAGATTATCTAACGTTGAACTCATGACTTCATTAAAATCTGCAGAAGACGTAATGAAGAAAGAGAATCCCATCTCATAGTGCAATAGTTGCACAGGTCAAAAGGAAGCGCGGTCGGATGCAGGGGTCTTGGAAGGGTCCGAACAAGAAGAAGAAGAGTTAAGGTATTCTCTCGTTTTCTAATGCTTCCACACTGATGGCATCGAAGAAAATCAATGTATTGTTGGACATGCGAGCCCACAGCTAGCCATTATGCAATAAATGTTATTCTAAATATCATTCCCTGATATGAATTGAAGAATAACTATTTTGTATAGTAGGTCCCTTAGTACAATTATGGTTATGTACCATGGCCATCTTAATGATCATACAACTATTGATTCAATCGTTGGACCATAGAGGCAGGTGCTTGGATGAATATCTACAGAGTTAGATTGAGGACTCATCAAGCACCGTTAAATGATTATTAAGAGAGGATCTCCATCCTGAGAAGGAGATGGCAGTCCTTTCTCCAAAGGTTGATATCTAACCGACCTCTTGATGCAGGTCCTCTGCATAATAATAGAGATTCGGAGGTGTTAGATAAGTTAGGTCAAAGAGTTGACTTAACGAGATCGAAATAACCAAAGACCTACACCGTATGCCTTCACGATATAAGCACGCGTCCTCTGACTGGAGACAGATGTGTTATTATAGTTATGTCTGAGTATGTATATCTGGCAGACCAAAAGGTTGATACCAAGGTCTATACACCAACGTGCTTGTGTGCATGCAAGAGCATATGAGTAATACGATCTTCAAAGGGATCATACAGGTTCATTGTTGAACAGGAAGATATGAGCCCACTCATGAGATACTGGGAAGAATAAAATTTCGTGCACGGTCGTCTCGCTTTGGAAGGTTGATTGAATTTGTACGTTTGATATATGCTTTTGGACAGTATATGATCAACATCTGGGTATGATATATGCTTTTGGAAAGTATATGATCGATACCAACTCCCAATAATGAAATAATATACTTAATGATAAAAACCTTGAAGGAGAGTCTAAAAGAGATTTAAAACTTTGGGTTTATTCTGGGTCTTCTAGTATGCAGGATGTACATGTATTAGGAATATCTGAGGGTGGTGTGATCATAAACGATTGTATAATCATGATGCTTCCATTCCGATGGAGTGATGAAACAGGTCTGGATTTTAGTGACTCCTCTCATAGAGAAGTGATTTGATCTTAGTCTAAATGTTGGACATTGATCTGAATCTAATTCAGATGCAATGAGAAGATTAGATTTACGGTCTTCATTTAAGCAAGCATCTATGAGAGGTCCGCAAGATCTGGATTTATAATGTGATATCAATATCCAAGTCACTATACGTTGAACAATACAACCGTCATGTCCTTATCTCCAACTATCCGCGGAGAAAGCGCAGTAGCCTTAAAAGAGTTCATGAATAACTTCATTGTTGATATATGTATCCAAGCATTGAGAAAATTGATAATTAAATGTGATTTAATTATTATGAATAATATGAATTCGACTCATATTACAAGGAGAGTTATTTAAGATAGTTAAATGTGATTTAATTATCAAAGATGTGAATAATGTGAATGTGATTCATATTATTTGATCACATGAGAATGGAGATCCAAGACGATTAAATGTGATTTAATTATCATGGATATGAATAATGTAGATAGTACTATCCATATTAATCACATAAATATTATAAATGTAATTTAAAATATATAAGAGAAGGCCTATTGTGATTTATATTTGTTAATTAATTATTGATGTGAATTGGATTCACATTGGATGATTAATTGAAAATATAATTTACATTTTATTTTGAGATGTGAATGTGATTCACATTTTTCCAATGGCATGATTGCAATATTCTCAAGATAATTGAGAAGTATTATTGTGAGATAATGTTGGAATGAGATAATGTAATCTCCTCGGAAAAAGATTTTTCCACCCACCAAAGGTGGAGGACGGCCACCAAGTCCCAATGGGATTGGGTGGTCATCCCCCTTGATTAATGGATAATTATCATTTTTTCCAATTATCTCCAAGATAATTGATTTGATTTGAAAGTAATTTATAATTATCATTCAATATATATTTAATTTAATCAAATAAATAGTTGTTGTTGTGTTTTCAAAACAAGATCATTGCAATTGAAAGAAACACAAATCAATCTCATCCATTGATTTTGTGTTGTCCAAGGATTGAGATCCATGGATCCCAAAATACTATATAAGAAGAGGCATCCCTTGTTCATCAAGATACATCATCGACAACTGCTGCCTCTCTCTCTCACATTCTCTACACGCCAAGTCTCTCTCTATCCCTCTCATTGTGGTCGTCCACCATGGAGCCCTTAAGAGAGCTGCCATCACCGCAACATCGTCATTATGCTGTCGGATAGCTTGCTCATGGATCTCTGTCTCCTTCGGTGCGCTTCGCTCATGAAAAAGACGTTGGATCTCGTGTGACGAGATCAGGAGATTCGTCGCTTGGATCATCAATATGAATTGCGAGGAGCACACGTCTCATCAACGCACTCGCAAGCGTCTCCTCTTTCGGATCAGATTTGAGATAGGAGGTCTCTTCGTTTAGAGACTCGATCGCAGCCACGCTTCAAGAGGTAACCCTTAGATGAAACCATGTGAGAAGTGTTCTTCGATCGCGTGGTTTCATCGGATTAAAATTTTTAAATTCCGCTGCCCGGAGCAACTAGCGCGACTAGATGCTCCTGATTGCATACGATGTGATCCTCACGCTTCCGTGATACGCTTAAGAATTTTCCTATATCCTTCATTACGTCATTATTGTAAAAAAATCGGGGCACTAGAAGCGTAACTGCCCAGAGCACCTTAAATCTACAGAGAAAGGTAAACCCCATCAGATATAAATTCTACTTTCATTATTGAAACCAATTTTCTCATAGGACAAGAAGGAAGTTGGATCATCGATTCTGGTGTTTCTTTTCATGTATGCAATATGTTTCATCTATTTCAAGAAACTAGGAATCTCGATGAAGGAGCGATAGTCATCCAGATGAGACCTAATGCAATTATTGCAACAGTTGCAATCGAGACCTGCAGACTATCATTATCTAGTGGAAGAGTCCTATTACTTAAAGAGTGTCTTTATATTCCAGGCGTTCGAAGGAACCTTATATATGTATCTAAGTTAGTTAGAAATGGATATTTGTTTCTATTCTGTAATAAACTTGTCATAACAATTTATGGTAAATATAATACGGATGGTATTCTAACTTCTGGTGGACTCTATTAATTGTCCATTGATGAACCTGCCATGAATGTAACTACCAGTGATAGAAACCCTAAAAGAACCAGAGTATGGAAATCATTTTAACATTTTTTGACATCAAAGGCTTGGTCATTTATCTGTTGATAGAATCAACATATTGATAAAGGATGGATCCTTAGATTTTCTAGGTACAAATTTTACCTACCTGTGAACATTGTATCTGACGTAAATTGACTAGGATGCATTTTCGAAACAAGGTTACAAGGTGTAAAGGTATCCTTGACCTAATATATACTAATGTATGTGGTCCCTTCAGTACTGTGACACGAAATGGATATCGATACTATTTGATGTTTATTGATGACCATTCGCGATACGGGTTTATCATCCTACTACGTCATAAATTTGAAAGCTTTGAAAAGTTCAAAGAGTCCATGGCTTTGGTTAAGAACCAAACCGATAGAAGATTAAGAGAATTCGATCTGACCGAAGTGGCAAGTTCCTCTCAAATGAATTCAAGGAATGCCTCAAAGAGAGAAGAATTGTCTCTAATCTGACTCCTCCTGGAACTCCCCAACTTAGTGGTGTTACTGAAAGACGCAACAAGACCATCATATACATGGTTCGTTCGATGATAAGTAAAGAACATTTGCCTCTTAGTTTCTGGGAAAATGCAGTAGAAACTGCAATATATATCCTGAATAAGATTCAAAATAAATCTGTAACTAAAACTCGTCGTGAGCTTTGGTATAGAACCAAACCTAGTGATAGGTATTTGGAGTTGCTTGGTCCATCCAAAGAACGTGATGCAAGTAAGCTAGAATCTCGCACTCGTGAGTGCTACTTCATTGGCTATGTTAGGATGGTATTGGATATCAACTTTATGACCTCGAGACTCGAAAGGTCTTCGTCTCTATAGATGTAAATTTTCTGGAGGATGACTTCCTTAAGAGTCAAGAGAATGCAGTAAAGGAACTCATTGAATTCCTTGAGGATACTGAGCTTCATGAACCAAAACCTGAAGAAGAAAATGAAGATGTAACACTGTATCTCTTCGAAGGAGTTCGAGTGTGGTTACACCATCTGAAAGGTATGGATTCCAAGTATCAGGGGAAACTGACAATGATCCATCTTCATTTGATGAAGCACTCACGGATCATGACATGGATAAATGGATGCTAGTAATGAAGTTTGAAATACTCTGTGCATAAGAATGGTGTATGGATCCTAAAGGATCCACCTAAAGAGGTAAACTCATTGCGCATAAATGGATTTTAAAGAGAAGAAAGGAAGCTAATGGGAAGGTCAAAAACCTGCTCATAACTAAGGGCTACATACAGAGAGAAGGCATCGACTACGATGAAACATTCTCTCTTGTGGCTATGCTTAAGTCCATCAGGGCACTGCTAGCTATAATTACATATCATGCCTACGACATACGACAGATAGATGTCAAGATGGCTTTCCTCAATGGATACCTCGAGGAGGATATCTATATAGAGCAACCACAGGGCTTCATAACCAAAGAAAGTAAAGTTTGCAAGCTGAAGAAAATCATATTTGACGAAACCATAAAGAGTTATGATTTATGTTCAGAATCCTGATGAAGCACGTGTGCACAAGAAGCTTAGTTAGAGTGTAATTGTGTTTATCGTGCTTTATGTATATGGCATCATTATCATTGGGAATGATATAAGGATGATGATCGTGTTAAGATTTGGTTGTCGCATGCCTTCGAGATGAAAGATCTTGGAGAAACCTCTTATATCTTGGATCTGAAGCTGTTCATAATAGAGAAAAGAAGATTTTGGGATTGTCACAACATGGGTACATTAAGAAAACATTTCCAATATGGAGAATTCCAAGAAGAGTTTCCTTACCTTAAGACATGGTATCCATCTATAGAAAGGGATGGCTCCTCAAAGTGTTGAGGATAAGAAAGCTATGGATGGATGCCCCAAGACATCAGTTGTGGGAAGCCTGATGTATGCCACGATGTTCAAAAGGCTAGATATATGCCATATAGTGGGAGTCGTAAGTCGTTACCAATCCTGCTATGGAGAGCAATAGTGGAATGCAGTGAAGAACATCTTTAAGTATTTAAGATGAACGCAAGATTACATATTAATCTATGGAGATGGTGATCTACAATTCTTAGGATACACAGATTCTGACTTCCAGTCTGATACTGATGATCGAAAGTCGACATCAGGGTTTGTGTTCCTGTTACACAGTGGTGTTGTGAGCTAGAGAAGCAAGAAGCAAAACATTATAGACGATTCAACAACAGAAGCTGATACATTGTCGCATCCCATGCAAAGAAGGCGGTATGGTTGCGCAAGTTCATTCTGGACTTGGCGCAGTTTCCTCTTATACTCTCATCCCGTTACTCTGCAATAGCATGGAAGACATAGCTCAGGCGAAGGAGCCCATATGACATCAAAAGAGCAAGCATGTGGAAAAGAAATACCGCATCATTCTAGAGATTCAAAAGCGTGGTAACATTATCATCACCAAGGTGTCCTCTGCAGACAACGTTGTAAATCTCTTACCAAACCTTTGATACAGAAGGTTTTCGACCAACATGTTATAAATATGGGTTTAAATACTAAATGATTCCGAGGGTTAGTGGGAGATTGTTAGCCATGTTAGCCCGAGGCAAACCATTTCTACAATAATTGTAATTGTAATATTTGATAAATCAATAAAAATTAATTCTTTGCACCCCATGTCTAAGACGAAATGAATGAATGCACTATAAAGTCCCTTAGCACAATTAGATCTATGTATTATGGCAATCTTAATGATCATACATCTTTTGATTCAATGGTTGAATCATAGAGGCTGGTACTTGGATGAATATCTAAAGGGTTAGATTAAGAACTTATCAAGCACTGTCAAATGATTGATAAAAGATGATCTCCAGCCTAAGAAGAAGATGGCAATCCTTCTCTATAGGATGATATGTTACCGACCTCTTGATATAGGTCTTCTACAAAAGAATAGAGATTTAGACGTGTCAGATAAGTTAGGTCAAAGAGATGAGTAAACGAGATCGAGATAACCAAGATCTATGTGGTATACTGTCACAATACAGGCATGCATCCTTTGACTAGAGACAAATGTATTGTTATATATCTGAGTACGTACATTTGGTACATATAAGGGCATATGAGTAACACGATCTCTCACAATGATCATACGAGTTCACTTGTGAACCGGAAGACGTGAGCCCAGTCATGGGGTATTGGGACCAATCGAATTCCATCCATGGTCATCTTACTTTAGAAGCATGACAAGAATTTGTAGGCATGATATACGCTTTTGGAAAGTATATAATCGATATCAACTCCTAATGATCTAAATGAGATCAAAAACTTCAGATTTATTTTAGGTCTTCTAGTATGTAGGATGTACGGATATTAGGAATACTCGAGGGTGATGTGATCATAAACGATTGTATAATCATGATGCTTCCATTCTGAGGGAGTGATGAAATATGATTGAATTTTAATGACTCCTCTCATAAGAGAAGTAATCTAAGTCCAAATATCGGACATTGATTTGAATATGATCCATATGCAATGACAAGATTAGATTAATGGCTTTGATTTAATCAAGCATCTATGAGAGGTCCCTGAGATCTGAATGTGCGATATGATCTCAATATCCAAGGCAATATGCATGTAACGTACAATCGCCCTCTCTTTATCTCCAAAGTATTCACGGAGAAAGCGTATTATTTTAAAAGAGTTCAAGAATAATTCCGTTGTTAAAAGGTGTATCTGAACATCGAGAAATGGCTAATTAAATGCGATTTAAGTATCATCAATAATGCGAATATGATTCGTAATATTTAGATGCATGAAAATGATGATCCAAGATCATTAAATGTGATTTGATTATCATGAATAAGAATAATGTGGATAGCATTACCCATAATAATTATATTTATTATAAATGGGATGTATAATATACTAGAGAGAGCTATTTGTAAATGGTATTTACAAATTAAGTATTGATGTGAGTTGGATTCACAATGGATAATTAATTGAAAATACAATTTACATTTATTTTGAGTGTGAATATGATTCACAATTTCCAACAGCATGATTGAAATTGTCACAAGATAATTTGGAATTATTTTTGTGAAATAATATACAATAAAAGTTGTTGTATATAATGAAGGATTATATGAGATCTCATATAATAGGAATGAAGAGGCCCCCATCCACAATGGAGGGTGGACGACCACACTTGATTTAGGACTCAATGTGGCTGCCCTCCCTTAAATTGGAAGGAGATTTACCTCCTTCCTAATTCTTCATGGTATATTGATTTGATTGAATTAAATATTAATGATGTTGTATTTTTGCAATAAAATCATGACCATTGAAAGAAATACAAAACAATCTCAACCATTGATTTTGTGGTGTCCATGTGTTGTAATCCATGATCTCGTAAAATATTTTAAAAGAAGAGGCAACCCTAGCTCTATTTTACATACTATAATTGACAAGCTCTCTCTCTCATCATCATCATCATCATCATACATGCCCCCCTCCCTCACAAGAGTGATCGTCCACCTCTTGACCTAGAGAAGATCGTCGTCACCGCTAGGTCATCGGGTTATCGCTTCGACCATTCGTGGATCTGTCTTCCTCAGTGCTTCTAGTACGCGAAGAACTTGAATTTCGTGTGATGAAATTAGGAGATCAGTCACTTGGATCTACATCTTGGATTGCGAGAAGGATGCGTCTCATAAACACGCTCGCAAGCGCCTCTTCCATCAGGTTGGACTTGAGACAGGTGGTCTCCTTCTTTAAAGGCTTCTATCGCAAACACGCTTCAAGAGATATTCATATATCTACTTTGTGGTTTAGATGAAACGATTCGAGAAATGTTATCGGATAATGTGATTTCATCGTTTAAACTTTTTAAAATTATGTTGCCTCGAGCAACTAGTACGCCTAGTCGCTCACAATCGCATTAGATATGATCTTCATGCTTCTGTGATGCGCTTAAGGATTTCTCCATAACCTTCATACGAAGGTGTTGATAGAGCACTATGATGCAAAGATGGCAAAGGAGGGGTGAACATTAGTGATGAAAGGTAAATGTGCCACAAATGATTTTTCTAAAGTTCCCTTATTGGAAGGACAGTGGTGGTAGAGGATAGGGGCAATGGAAAGGTACACTAAGAGGTGAGGAGTACATACAAACATTGAGTTGGGCCAGCTTGGCCTAACCTATAAGCACAACCCATTAACCCAACATTATTTTTAAAAGGTCAAGTTGCGGTCATAAATTTAACCTACAAAAAAATGGTCACACTTGCACCCAACTCGGCTCTTACCCATAAGCCAGCTGGCCTGACCCAAAAAAAGGTTCCAATGAAGCCTCTTATATAAATTCACCGACCTAGACTCTTACCCATAAGCCCATTGGCCTGACCCAAAAAAGTTCCAATGAGGCATCTTATATAACAATTTATGACACCACATAATTGTTTTTCAGTCCTAATAATTCCAGTCATTTTTTGTCATATAAGTACATGTGGCATCCATTCGCTGCTCTTGTAAAAAAATGGTAGTTGATTTTCTCCATGCACCTTCATCGTGAAATGTTTTTTCATTGCATGATGATTAGCACTTCTTTGCTTGTTCCTCCTATATGTGAATCGTGAAATGTTTTTTCATCGCATGATGATTAGCACTTCTCTGCTTGTTCCTCCTATATGTGAATCGTACAATCTACCCTTTTCTATCCATGAATTGTATGCTCCTTGCTTATAGACATAATCCTAGAGGTGTCCATATGCATGGAAGGACATATCGATATCGGTACCATGTCGATACCATATATCGTCGATATATCGATGATATATCGACGCCATATCGCCGACATCGAACCGAGATTGTGAATAAAATGGCATGTCGATACCGATATCGATCATATCGGCGATATATCGGTGACTTGTCGATACTGATATATCGCCGATATATCGCCGATATATCGGGATACGGCCTTCCATGTCCATATGGCATTATCATTCAGTCACAAGCATAGGCACCTTCACTTACCCTTGTTTTTCCTTCATGCTCTGACCCTAGAAAAAATAAACGGCTTGGCCTGGTCCAAACAAAGTCCATGTTATTTGGATCGTGGCAGGCTATGGGTCAACTTGGATAAGAAATTATAGATTGTGTATCCGCCCCCGACCCATCAAATTAAATGGGTTGTGGACTAGATCACCTTAAACAGGAAGGACTTCAACACAGTGCTCATCCCTGGTAAAGGGGTATAATATGAGGTTGGTGGGAGACGAGTGGAGAAGATCGACAAGATGAAGGAGAGTGGAACTAGATGAGGGAAGAGGGGGGAGGGAAGTGTTCAGATAAAGGGAATAGAGAAGGAGGTGTAGGGGAAGGAAAGTAAAGAGGAATGGAAGGTAGAAGTGCAACATGAGACGGAAATCCTAAGGAGTCACAAAAGGCAGAACGGGCAGATTCATTAAATGAGTGAAGTCAGGAGAGGATCTAAGATGATGTAAGGGGAGGGACAAATAAAAAAAGGAGAGAGGAAAGTAAGAAATAAACAAAGTGTAGACATGAATTTCCAAATGTAAAATTTTAACTAAAAAAATCGTATGATTCTTGGGTTGACCTTATCGTAGCTGATTCCAGATCAAACTCCTACAAGCTATGCATACAGGGCTCCAAAACAAAGCAGATGTGACAAGTTTCAGAAAGGTGATTTAGCTTAACTTCTACATCCCCAAATATTTAGAGGAGGAGAAGAAAAAATGTAATAGATTGGAGATGGGAAGAGACCTCATATGTGACGCAAAGTAGCAGAAGCCCTTACGGGTGGTGTCTTTTCCTGCCTGAGAATTTTGTTTTGTTTTCAGCAACTGTCTTCTTCTTTCCATATAGAGAGCGGCCCAAAGTTTGTCGGGTTAAATATGTAGTTCAAAATTACTGTGTAGATGTAAGCAAAAACCTTTTTTTACTATAAAAATAAAAAGAGCATGGAAGCACAATTACCTCCAAAAACACAGGCATGTAGACTATAATACTAATAGTTGAGACTTGTGATCAATGCCATTAAATATGAATGTCCCGATCATTGGCACAAATTGCTTAGTAATTAGCTGCAAAAGCCAAAAGATATTAAATTATCACTCGTCCTATCACATGCAGAGATTGTAAGAACGGACCTTAATTGCCTCTTGGGATGCGATGCCACCAATTATGGCAGCAACAGCATGTGGCTCAGCTCCTCCGAATCTGCACATCTCGCTGATCAGATCTTCAGAAAAAATAGAACCATTGCAGCCAACTTCATTCAGTATATTAATAGCTATGGCCTTCAATCGGCACAAGTCCTCATCCAGTTCACTGGTCAGTCAAAGAAATTGCAGTTAAATATTGAGAACGTGATTTAAAAGGAAAATAAAAAAAATCAAATGTACCCGTCAAACAACCCTGGGAATCTGTTGTAAATAGCAGAAAAACGATCTACAGCCCGAAGCAGTATATAGAATCCAACAGCGTAACTGCCAAGATGAACCATAGCAATCAAATAATAGTGGGAACCATGATAATTCATATAAAATATATACCAGACTTCTGCGCTCATTTATGTGCAAAAGAAGATGGAGCTGACTAATCCACGTGGAAATGATGAAGCCCTTTTAGAAATTTCTATAAAACTTGCAAATGGCTAACACAAAACGAGAGCATATTGACCGCACTATGTCATCTATTAGTCATTGGGAATAGATCCGATTAAGCAATGCAAGGAAGAATAACAATAGAAGAAAAGAAACACACAATCGCACAACAGAAGGATCCGTAGAGATTTAGTAATGTGCATACTACACTTGCTCACACCAGACTTTCCATTGTTATTTTCTTGAATGTATAAGGCGCACAATAAGAGCTTGCCGTAAGGAATTATTTATATTTACAGTATGTGACAATCCTCCCAGTCAACTCTTACCCAATCACAATGTAGGAGAAGGATCAACCACATAAACAACTCTCTCCATCAGCTTTCATCCAATTACTAGGTACGAGAAGGATCTGTCATCTCAACAATTCTTCCCATAAACTCTCAACCAATCACAAGGTAGGAAGATGATTAGCCACTTCAACTATCCTCATCCCTCAATTCTCGGCCAATTAATCTTCACTAGTAAACCCCAGCAATCTTTCACTTGAAGGCTGATCTGTAGTATATTCCTATGGCTTCGAGTCCATGCTTGATCATCATTTATGGCGCTAGTGTGAGCTTCTCCTTTTCTTATATGCTTAAAGACTAATAGAAGCCAAACTTGCCTTTAACTTCTCCACTTTAACAAAGTTGGTGTACCTCTAAACAAGATTTTTCAAATTGTTGATATCCTTTAGCTTAAATTGTTCATCTTCTAGGTGCGTCCGAATGAAGTGGTACTTAACATCAATGTGCTTGGTTCTCGAATAAAAGATGATTCTTCGTAAGATGAACAACACTTTGATTATCGTTGAATGATTGACAATCTTCACTCTCTTTATTCAGTTCTTTTAGTTCTTTCATTAGATCGTTCAACCATATCATGACGCTGCATGCTTCGATTGCTGCCCCAAATTTTACCTCTTAGTTTGATCACTATATTATGTCTTCTGCAGATCGACTAACAACTCCACTCCCAAGGTAAAGAAATATAGATCGTCAATCATAGTGCTAGAAGTCAATCCAAAGTAGTAGTGGGAGAAGTCTATCCAAAGTGGTAGTATGATTCGATATCAATTATACAAAGTTGAGTAGTGATCTCCCATGTAAAGATCTCTAGGGTTCGCATCTTCTATATAGGAACTCTGAAAAAGTGTTTCTTCCATAGAGAAGTGTAAAGACTAACTTCTTCCATACCAAGACCTTAAAGAGTGAGTTTATCTCATATAAGGACATCATCATATGAGATCCTCGAAGAGGAGATCTCATTCAAAGGGTTACAAGCAAAGGAGGCTGGATGGATGAGTCTTACCAGGTGATCTAAATCGATGGAACCCCTAGTTGCTCATTACTTCCTCTCGTATTTGTCAAAAACATGAGGATACTTGACCAAGTACGGAGATGAAACAAATAAGAGTAAAAAAATCATTCTTTTTTTAAAAACTTTTTGAAATCTTTTTTCTTTTTGGACTATTATTTCTTTTGTGTTTTCTCTCAATTTCTTATTTTTAAAGCATGGTAGGCCATTTAGGTGAAAATACAAACATAATGGGCTTATTAAGCCCAGATGGGACCAACGTCCCCGCTCTTCTTATCTTTCCTTATTTAGAGTTCCTAAGGAGGGAATCCCATCCAAGTTATCACCTCACGCCACTCTCCAATGAGTAATGCCATTTCCTTTTCTATTGACTAGCCCCATCTCTTCGTCCTTACGCAAGCATGCACCACTCCCCGGAAATGCCATCTCCTTCACTTATGCTTCCTCAACGTCGTCTCGACATGTGATTGTTGCATGTGGCCTTTGATCGTCCCGGAAATGCCATAGCCTTTCGATGTCACGGTCGACAGCAGGTGTTCTCATGCCGCTTGCAATTTTTCCTCAAACTACCATGCACTCAAAACATCGATCAATCATCACCACTAAACTTTACACTTTTTAAAGACATCATGTCATTCCATCTCACTGACAATCTTGCGATCATGAGGCATCATCAATCACCATCTTTGGCTAGTGTTCCCTCAAGTTTTTATTTGCATATATGGTTCCAAAGGGGGGTCTGCATACGTTTGATGTTGTCTTCTCTTCTCACATAGCCTCGTCGCCTCAATCTTGTTGAACCATTGCTTCGTGACACTAATAAAGGACTCTTGTTAGATCTTGTTAAAGTATGCATTCATAGATGGGTAATTGGATCTCTCCATGGTCCAATTACCACATCCACAAATTTAGTCCCACATCATCTATTATTAGTGAGACTAGATCATACTCGTGGGGTTATATAAGAAGCCCCACACCTTTTCCATTGAGAGAGAGATAACATATTATTCAGTCGTTGAGAGGTCTTCTACCATGGTTTCACCCTGCTCCCTATGGAGTAGGGTTGCACGTAATACCCATGTGTTCTCGACTATTGTTAGCATTCTTATCGCTTACTACGTTTCCGCATTATCGTTTTCTACATGGTATCAGAGCGGGTTCCCTTATGTGTTTGTTTGTTTTCAAGATTATTCTTATGTTCATTGATCTATTCAAGTTCGAGAAGAATTGTAGGGTTTCTGAAACCCAAATTATGCATGGTTCGATTATTAGAACAGGTCCAATTCCATGTTTTTCTCATGTGATCATGTGGAAGTTTAGAAGATCACAACGTCGTTATCGCCAAGTTCCAGGAAAAATCTAGGGTTTCTGTAACCCTAGGAAATTGTCGACTGATTGTTGTGAATTGAAGGCACATGGTTCACCGCGAACGAACTCTAGAACCTCCATGTGTCGCGCGCGATCATATCCTTCCACGACAATCATGATTTGTTGTTCATATATCCACATGATTACATACGAGTTCTACAATCAAGTTCCGAGTTGTTGTGCAGGTTTTAATGCAAGGTTCTGCAACAAGTTTGGGTTCATCTTTGAACCTAGATCTATAAGACAAAGTATATTTGAGGGGCCAAATCTCGAAGGAGAAGAAGAAGCCAAGTTCTCTAAGAAGAAGAAGACACACTGATCCAAGATCTCCATATACAAGATGTCTCCCCACCGCAGCGGGAACTCGTCTCCCCAATGATCCACGTGGTGGCGGTGGTTCCTTTCTGAAATCCTAATCGGAATAGGGGAAACTCGTGCACGAAGAAGCACCAGGCATGATTACCTCCCACACAAGATCCTCTTGCGCAACCCCATTTGGAGAAGTGGTGCCCAGTAGCACCCAAAGGCAATGCTACCCCAAGCAGTGTTCCTCGCACAATAGTACGCCCAT
Organism: Ottelia alismoides; assembly: GCA_037367405.1. Taxonomy (NCBI): domain Eukaryota; kingdom Viridiplantae; phylum Streptophyta; class Magnoliopsida; order Alismatales; family Hydrocharitaceae; genus Ottelia; species Ottelia alismoides. The sequence goes on from JAZKJV010000599.1 coordinate 42,112, forward strand.
CCACATGACTGATCATCTCGCAAGGCCTTGCGCTGGCAGCGCCGCCACCCACTAGGGCTCTTCTCCAGCAGCATCTTGAGATGAGGTATGGCACATATGTTGCGATGGGTTCTTTTATAAGAACCCTATGTTCCAATGAAGAAGAACAAAAGGGGGAGGTGCTGCTCTTTTGTTAGGCCTTGGTCCCCATTTCTGATGACTTCTATAAAGATGGTCGTGCCTCTTCATTTCAAAAGGAGGGGGGATATTTGCTTTGGGCTTATATTGAAGCCTCACTGTCATTAAAAGAGTGAACATGGAGAGTAGTTTGGCCCCGTTGAGGCTTGCTACTGTTGTAAAAAAATGACAAAGCCTGGTTCAAAAAAAGGAGGGTCGTAGTGAAGAAAAAAAGTGGGAGAATTTTTCCATTGTGGAAAAAGGTTATCGTACAAAAAAAGCTGTGGAAAAAAAAGAAAAGCCAAAAAAAGGACAAAAGGATGGCTTATTTGAAAAACAAATGCTTTTTCTCCCTCTTCAGTTCTTCTCCCGACTTTATCGACGTCATCCTTTTCCGAAAACCATGGGAGAAAGGGCGAGCATTATGTAGACTTCTCCAGTTCATATTATTTCAGACTCTACCATTTCGAGGCAGTTCATGTTCGTGTTACCTAGTTTCTTAGAGTTCTCCGATGAGGAGACTTAGTTTCACATTCCATTCTCCAATGATTGTGAGCTCCAGTACGAGATACTTTCAAGGTTCCTATAAGAGAGAACCACTTCAAGGTCCTTATCAGAGAGACCTATCTTCAGATATCTACGTATAAATATACCCATGAAGTTTTTTATTTGGCCATATAGAAAGATGGAGCAGTCTTCAATGAAGGAGACATATTGCAGGCCAGAGTTCTCCAACGAGGAGACTCATTACAGTTTCAGTGACTCTAAGTCTCTAACAGATGCAGAGCACAAGTTCTCTACAATGAGACACATTCCAGTTTAGATGACTCTAGGCAGTACAGAGCACACATTCTCGAACGAGGAGACTCAGCTCAGTTCCAGTGACCCTGACCAATGCAGTGTAGATTACACTTCCTTGAAGAGGAGACTCATTCCACTCCGGTCTTCAATTCCTCCTCACCAGCACGGAATGAGATGCAACATCCTCAACAAACAACCAACAAACTTTGCATTGAGTTGATATTGTTCGTACTATCTTGTATTTAGTGAATGAGTGCTTTCTTTCTATTTGTCCAAGCTGAGAATTACATGTTCCAATTTGAGGGGGAGTGTTAGATATGTGTCCAAAGATGGGTAATTAGATTCCTCCAAGGTCCAATTACCATATTCACGGGTTTAGTCCCACGTCATCTATTAGTGGGACTTGGTCATATTGGTGGGGCTATATAAGAAGCCACACACCACATGTATTCATTGAGAGAGAAATAACAGATTATCCGACCGTTGAGAGGCCTCCTCACATAGTTGCATCCCACTTCTTTTATGAAGTAGGGTTCCACGTAATGCATGTGTATTCTCCACTGTTCTTATCATGCTTATCTCTGATTACACTTCTACATTGCCAATTTCTAAAGATCTTTTGATGATGTAGTTAACGCTTCGAGGTACATCTATTGACATCAAAGCAACATTATGATGGTGAGGTTGCCATCAAACCCTAGCTCGATGATATGGTTGTACCTAGTATTGATTGTTATTGCACATTTACCTTGATAGTGGCCACAAAAAATTATAATTGAAATTACACGTGAACCACAAAGTTTTCAAGGACGACTTGTTATGATACTATATAACATACAAAATAGAATCTTAACTCATGAATAAGAAGAATAGAAATGTGGATTTATATGGTTTGAGATAGTCCTAAATATTGCAGTTCTCCACAAGAGATAATCAATCTAGTTGGATTTTTGTACCAAACTTTTCAACATATAAAAGAGGTGTAGGGGGCTCTTTATATAGTCCCACCGACATACCAAATCCCACCATTATGCAGTATGGCACTAAACATGAGCGGGGGAAGACCATTCATATTCGTCTCTTAAGCAATACCAAAATTTATCTCTAGTATGACAATTTGGCCTAGAGGTGATATGTATATAAATTTCTCCAACCATCCGGGCAAAGTTATGGCAATTCGGTTGAATATTCTTATTCGGAGGGGAGTGACCAAATAATATTGCTATTTGGTTAATATTCGTTCCAACCCGAATATTTGGGGCAACATATTGCTAATTTGTTATTTTATATTTTGTATTTTTAGACATAAATGTTAAAACTCCGTAAATGCAACTTGTTAATTGGTATTTTTATTTTGGATTCTTATTGATTGATCACAATGATGACCATATATGTATAAATATATAAGAACATACATTAGACACAATTTTTATATTTAAACTAATCAAAAAATAATATAATTGGATAAAAAAATGTATTAAGCCTTTTCCCACTATAAGTAGGGTTGGCTACATGGATTCTTGCTCAAATCCATGTTGAAAGATTCGACTATTTTTTACGTTGGCTGTCGACTACCTAATGCGACCACAACAAGAGTGGGATTTGAACCCTGGTCTTTTGTGTGGTAGACACATTGTACTACCACTAGACCATTAAGCGGGTAAAAAATACATAATTGGATAAGTCTGAATATTTTCTCAAATATCAAATATTCTTTACTTAATGACCCCTCTGAATGAATACCGAATACCAGGTTCTGCAACAATGGTTATCATAAAAATTCCAATCTGCCTTCTAAACACGTGTCCCAAAATCAAGGCCTTAAATAACATATTTCGATTTCATTTTGGTGAGTTTGGAAATAAAAATTCGATGGAAGTTTGGTGGTATTTCGGTGAAATGGACGGAAATTGGGGAAATTACTTGAAAACTCATTTTTTCTAAAATTAAGATTTTTAATACTCATTAACCCAATAAATAAGACAGAAATAAGTATTGTTTTGATAATAGTTAGAAATTAACATGACATGTTACCTTAAATTTCCATCCAATCGCCCCAACAATCAAAAAAGTAGTATACTGCTCAGAATCAGAAAACAGTTTTGGAACTGAAATTAGAAGTCATTAGTTTCACCTCTTGAATATGAAAAAAATTGTGACATGTGGAATAATAATCGAGAAAAAATTAGGTCAACAAAGTGTACTAGCAAAATGATATATTATGTAAGAAATAGAAGATCGAAATAATTGCTTGGAACTTGTATAACCAAAATACTTTCAACTAAGAAAAGTATTTAATTTTTGAAATAAAATAAGACACAAACAAACACAAATCTTTCTAACAGGTATGTCTAATAGATGCATTGTATAGGTTGTGACCATAAAATATATGTTATACAAGACACAAACAAATCAACTAACACCAAGAAACTACTTAGCATTCACAAGCACAATCAATATCCAACATGAAAGTAGGAAAATACTTACAGACACAGTCACAAGACTTGGAAGGTTGCTAACACCTATCCCTCACATAGCCTCATAAAATCCTTGTAATAGAGTGAAGCCACAAGAAAGCAAAGCTTTAAAATTTGAATGTCGGTTCCGTTTCATCTTAAAGTGTGGAAAGAAAAATTTTGGAGAATTTTGGTTAACTCATCGGAAATCTTGGAAAGACTCAGAACTTAACCTTTTTTCCAAAACCTAAGGTTTTTAATACTCTTTAAGTTAATAAATAAAATAGAAATACACAATTATTTGTAAAATAGTAAATATAAGTTTTGAAGTAATACTATAGTCATAATCATCACATGTTGATATGTAGAGAAACGTTTTGCCTATAGTCACAAATGAATACTAAACTGGAAGCAAAAGCCATGATAATCACATCGTCAATAAGAATGAGACATATAATAACTACTAATCAAAACATATATATCAAATAAAAAAGAACAAAAAATAAAGCTTTTCAATTAAAACTTGAATTTAACTCTTAAATCTTGTGGCTACCTGATTTGGTTTAGATTTATATGTAAAATTTGCAAACTAACTAAAGAAACTTCTTCAAACAATATAAAACACTCTAAACGACATGCAATTTCGATGAAAGCGAAAGGTAGATTCCCTTTTTGTTGTTTCGTCGAAACGACATGCAATTTCGACGAAATTTCCTTGACATTTCGGTGATATTTCATTGAAATTTTGAAAAAAGAAATAAGGTAGCATTTCGATTTCGGTAACCTAGAGAAATGGAAATTTCGGAGAAATTCGGTAAAATTCGTTGAACTTTGAGGCCATACCCAAAATGGATTTGTATGGGCACTTAAAGTAGGAATTATCTCGTAAGACATTTTTCAGAATTTAATGGTTGTGTTTGCCTTCATCCGAGAAAATATCAACTTTTTATTTGAGAGTCCCTTCATGTATTTAGGCTTACATTTAGGCACCATAATGGCTATTATGTACTGTATTAGATGATTTAAAGTGTTAGATCGATGGCCCATCTGACATCAAGATAAAAGTTGTACAAACATCTAATATATCGTCTTGAGAGACAAAAGAGAGAGCAACTTCCTCTGAAGACATCTGTAGTTTACAGGGTTTTGTATGTCTTCTTTGCTCTTGTACTGCATAATAAATAGTTAAAACCAGAGCTAGAATGAATTGCAGCAGGTGTAACATTCGACGTAATTTGCACCAAGAAAGTTCACCAAAGTGATTCTATTTAAATATTTTAGTAGCTGAATATGTGATCCCATGCTAGGAGTCAGATTTGGAATCTGACCGTTTCTTAAACAATAAAAGAAAGTAATTGGAAAACAAAGTTATCATTGGACTTGCCTGTAATCTTCATCAGCCAAATACTTCTGCAATTCTGACTGAATTGGACATTTAAATTCTTCAGCAATTGTTCGATATCTGCAAACCTGAAGTGCTACGGAAATAAGCAAACGAAAGTGTTGCAAATGTAAATACTTCAACTCCCAGCTCAATATTTCTATGATTGTGATTTCTACACTTAACAAACAATGCAAATTGGCTATTACAAAACTCCTTCCGGCTAATCTAACTTAAGTTATCCAGGATCATGTCGATTTTGTGGGTGTAAGTCAATATTAATAAAATCTGCCAAGTTTGGAAACAAAAACAAAAATGCTATAGAATGTTTGGAATAATCAAAACAGTAGGCAAGCAATCCCTGGTTAATCTTTTCTTTGCAATGGAAAAAAATGCAAGACTTTTCTCTAAGGTTAAATGATGCGATTGATGCAAATAGGACTCAAAATATATCGTTGAAAAACAAAATACACAAATCAAATCATCTTAGCTTAATGTCAGTTTTCCATTCATCATGTGTGCCAGATGCAATTCTTAACATCATCAACTGACAACAGCATTCCACCACTTACCCGAATCTAACAAACGACAATAATGCAACCCATTCCCCTCCCCCAAGCCATCGAGCATTATCTGGACTGGAGTCAGAAGGAGTTCGTGCTGATTCAGCAGGGAAATCTGTCCTGTTCCAGGATCTCAGTTGTTATTGAACCCATTTACCAATCCGGTTACTCGATCAGATTCACACTGAACCAAGGCTCATGTGTGATGACTAAAGAGTTAAACAATTAGACCATGTGCTAGTGATGGATCCGCTTAAACAAGTCTAATTTGGCTACAGATTCAAGCTTTAAATTGAATAATTGTAAGTAGATTAATTAATTGGGTTTCCAAAATCCATGAACGGAAAGCTAAAGTAAAAGTGGTTGTCACATATTTACATTCAATAGGATTAAGTAAATAAATGAAATTGAAAGAAGAGAGTAAAGATTTTCAATTTTTTTTCCGCCATGACAACCACCTATGTCTGCAACACGGGTTTTCTGAGTGCACATGTAGAAAAGTAGTTTCAAATTCTAGAATCAATCCAATTGGAAATTCATTTTTTACCCAACTCCAACCTGGTACACTGTCATATAGGGAACCTTTGGGTTTAGATTTCCGCATACCAACATCTTACTCCTGAATCAGTAAGGAGATTCTAGAGGAAGAGTGGATAGAAGTTCCATCTCTATTGATGAATACGTAGTTATTTATGTTTGTTTACTAGTGGTTAAAACATTGGGTGGCACGATCTTTGTTTTGTTTAGGATAGCACTACGAGGAAACACTCGAACAAGATCTGCATCGACCCTAGTCGAAATGCTACAAAGATTGTTTTACAATAAGGTCTGTTGAAACATTTGCCCTCAAAGATTCATTTTAAGAGTTTTTATTAGTGGACAAAATATATCTAAGTACTTAAAGTCATCAAATTATTTCTTAAATTTTAAGATATACCAAAAGTTGTTACGAAAATAATTGTTTAATGCAACTGACAGAAGGTGTTGCATGATACAAAATGCCAACAAAGCATCTTTGACCATGAAGCTTATTGAAAAAGAACGACGATGTCTCAAGATTAGGATCAGAGCGGATGATGTGTTCAGAAGCTTCCGGGTCTCTCATCCAAAGACTGAGCATCATCGAGTGTGTCATCCTTTATTCATTGAATCAGTTTGTACTAACTTTAGAATTAGTAGTGTGTTGTAAGAAACCTGTTGAACAAACTACCATGCATTTTTTTCTTCTGTTATACCAATACATAAGCCATTTATTTTTTTTACTAGTTAGTGTGTGTGTGTGTGGGGGGGGGGGGGGGGGGGTTGGAACCATGGTCATAGTGGGAACCTGGTATACATAAACCATGTATACCGGTATACATTTGAATGAACTTCTCGCGCATAAGTGTACTCATTGTTGCACCACTACATGATCCTTTGCAAGAGTACACAACAGTACCATGCATTGGACATGTTTATGTACCGGAACCAAGGTTGCAAAAGTCAACAGCCAGTACTTGGTCGGTCGGGTCACTGACTAAGGATTAACTGCCAGTCGAACGATTAATCAGATTTAGTCAGGCTTTATTCGGTTTTGAATTTTTAAGCATATAAATCATTTTTATACATATATTTTATATAATAACATAGACTTGTATATTTTTTATATTATCATAATGAAATAAAAGAAATAATTGAATTTAAATAAAATTGGAATAAGTTTTCTTTCAAAAATAAAAAATTTATGGTACTCAAAGCAAAAATTGGTCGATTAGTAAGCCTAGTCGGAATTAGTCAGTACTCGACTGGCCGCCCCACCGCCTAGATTAGTCGAACCTACTAGTCGGGCCAATCGGTTGACTTTTACAACAATGATCGGAACTTACCTTGATAACGTTTACTTTGTATTTCATACTTACCGGTGCATTGATACATCCCTAAAGTACACTAGTAGACTTTTGAACGTTGGACAATCCGTCCTTTCAGCATGCCTCTCTTGTAACTATTCGTGCACTTGTACAATTCTTTGTGCACTGGTATACACTAGCCGTTGAACATTGCTTGTATTGTGTTTCGCTACCGTTGCACCAATACAAGCTCCTTGTGCACCAGTAAACCACTATGTTGAGTGTTTTTATCAACCATTTTGATCGAGGTATTTTTTATTATTAGCTATTCTTAGGGCTTCCTTATGCCTATAAAGGACCCTACTTTCTACCCTTTAAACACGCACCAAGAGCACAAGTATTGTATTCCCTTTATTATTGTGAGAAACTTTTATCTACTCAAGAAGAGTTATTGCGAAGCAAAGTGCTTTCTGGTCTTCACATTCTTTGTGACTCTCAGCTCTCGATTGCCTTAAGATTTCTACTCTGAAGTCACTCTCAATTCTACAAATCTGCATGTTTTCAGGCTTTATTAGAATATTTGTACTTATCTTTATTATTGGCTAAGAGGCATTATGTGAGAAGGCCTTTCTTGCCAAAAGGAAGATAAATCCTTGATGAGGTTCGATACTTTGGGGTGTCCTACATGAAAGCCTTTCTTCTTATGCAAGAGACAAATTTGGTTGAGGTTAGCTACCTTAGAAGTGTGTGAAAATCTTTCTTTTTGTGTAGAAGATAAATTATGATAAGCTGTGTGCTTTTTAAAAGATTTGAACTACACCAAAAGTAGTAGTTTGTTTTACTTGAGTGTTCATAAGTAACACAGGTAGGCCAAGATCAGGCAAGATTTGTATCCCGAAAGTGGGTGAACATGTATAAATCTCTATAAACTGTGGTTATATTTTTTGTGCTTTTTATCTTTGAGGGATTTGTTTTAAATTGATTAATATTCTGCACAAACACAATTCACTCTCCCTCCCCCTAATGTTCAAGGTCATCCCACGGAGCATGTAATACGTAAACCACCACATGACCATTGTTCATACAAGTAGTGTAATCTTACGATGGGCGTAGCATAAGCTTCTTGAATTTATATCTTCCCTTTGACTTCATATGTTTTATGTAATGTTATAGAGACAACGGCTCCCAATTAAAGATAAAGTATTCAACCTTCTGGATTTACCAACTAAGGCAATATGTTCACAATTTTCTACCAAGAATTAAAGGTCATAAAAGCTCAAATGAAAAGAGCAGAAACCGAAAGCACACAAAGGCATAACCTGATATAAAGCCGGTAGGAAAGAACAAGTTGAGAGTATTCATGTTAAAAATAAAGTAGGAAAAGAATATCAGAAGGCACAAACGAAGAGCGAATATCGAGCAGGAAAAGGTTGACAAGATCAAGAAGGAATCATTGTATATTGAGTTCTGAAGTCGAGATTCCTTGAATTAGTCCATAAACCCTGTAATAATACATCATAGGATTGATCCGTGTAGAAATATAGTTGTTTACATTATTTATTTCAATGTTTCCATATTGTTTCTTAATTTCTTGTACTTATTAATGTCTCATGTAATTTACCCATAGGCAACTCTCCTATATAAGAGACCCTAAGGTTCACGGAATAAACACATCTCTTATTTTCTCCAACATGGTATCAGAGCGGCGGTCATAGACCGGAGCTCTCGATCCGAAACCCTAACCCTACCTGCCGCCCTTTCCCCCCATCTCTACTCCATCGTGTTGGTGCGCTGCCCCCGCCAACAGCACCACCCCTAGCGGTTGCACCGCCCCCCGACAGCAGCGCCACCCCTAGCAACGTCGCCCCTCCCCTCGCGGTGCATCCCCTCCGTGCGTTGAACCCCCTTCTGCACGTCGAGCCCCTCACTGCCTAGTGTTGCGCCCCCGCGTGTGCTCGGCCATCTAGTGTCGGTTCGTGCATTTGCATGCGGACCCTGTCCACGTGTTGCGTCTAAAGAATCCAGCATCGGGGTCTCCGCCTGGGAAATAGATTTGAGTGCATAAGTCTACATATGCATTCAAATCCACGTATGGTTGTGTAGACATTGATTATTTGGTCTACAAAGCCCCAGTTCTCTACATCTGACAATATGTCAAAGAGCAAAGTCGATGTACTTGCCACAGGCGCTTTCAGAGGTCTAGTACATATTGTCAATATGGACGGGACAAACTATGAACTGTGGGCTATGCAGTTCATGAGCATGATGAAGTCTATCGGTAAGAAGCACATTCTTACCTAGGAGGAGTCGGCTGAGAAGACTGGGGTTAACGCCTCATGGGAGGCGGATGATGCGTATGCCATGGTTTAGCTTTCAAGCACACTGGTAATAGAGATCATCAATGATATACTACATCAGCCCACAGCCAAGGCGATGTGGGATATTCTTGCTGCCATTTATTCCCAAGCAAAGAACGAGACCAAGATCCTACGGCTCCAGCATGAAATTTTTACTATCAGGCAAAATGGACGGCCACTTCACTCGCTTTATACATCGTTGCATGGGATGTTTGAGAAGCTCTATAGCTTCATGCCTCTTACATCTACTCCTGAGAAGCAGAAGATGTATAGGAATGCTACCATAGTTGGTGTATTTCTGGCAACCTTAAATCCTGAGTATTTTGAGACCCCTCAGGATCCGGGTACCCGTTAATCACACATTTCGCGTTACAACATTCATTAATATCGCATTAAGTAACTAAAAGTACAGGGAAAATTTTCGCGAATGAAATAATTTCATCTGACATTCACATCAACATTTATAACCACAAGCTCATAGAACAATTGTCACCAATATCTCATTTCATTAACTTCCATATATTTTACAACATGTACCCATTTCTCACAGTACATACAATATCCCAAAATCTGACTGAAGAGAAAGAAACATAATACATTATAAATTGAACTAAAACTGAGACAAAATAAATCATACCGTCTAGTGTATACTTTATCTCCAGGAAGCATGTATAGCTACGGAACTGCTACTAAACTGCAGGTTGTTTGCCTGCCAAACACGTTAGGAAAGAAGAGGCGTCAGCGGTTGCTGGGACCTCCCAAAAACTTATATAAAATAACAGGCATTTATTGTGACCAAAAGCAGGCAAGTAGAGAGGCAAGAACAACTCAAATTAAATTTATTTCAACTTGCAAATCTAAAAGGTTTCCAAATTTCTAGTAAGCACCTCTCATGATTAGCTATTATCCCAACATTTCCCACATAAACATATATCTATGGTAACTCATTGACCATAAGTATATATATTTTATTCTCATATTACTCAGAGATCATATTTGTGGATTTTGATGATGGAAAAGGTGAGATGAGAAGATATAAAGATTTATTAAATTTCTTAAGTCTAGTGGATAGTATGTGGTCTTGGTTCGTGTGAAACCTCATACTATGACTCTAAGACTTGGAGAAAGTCTTAGGGTTGGGGTGCCTCCGTAGGCATACGGTGTAGTATAATGCATCCTAACTAAGTTCCCAACACGTCCACTAGCTTAATGAGATTTCGAATCAGATCATCGTCTTTTCCATTTACTCAACTTTAATTGTAATCCCTTAAAACCTTAAGTGCAACTGTCTCAGATGTAACTCTAGATGATGTGGGTATAGAGAGGGATGATATGGATGTAGAATCAATCCCTTCAAACCTCAGTGCAACAGTCTCAATTGTAACTCTAGATGATGTAGATATAGATATGGATGATCTGGATGTAGAATCGCGAAGTCTGTTGGCGAAAGAAAAACTCAAGCGGTGAAGAAGCCAACAAAAGGGCTCTTCCGTCTCGCCCTCTAGTTGGAAGAACGGTCCAATAGAGGAATAGGTCTACTCCCAAACTACGCCACTGAGACGGGTGAGAGGGACTTCCCGGAAAAGTCACTCTAGAAAAACAGCCCGACCGGTAACGGGCAACCGAGCTCGTACGTAAAACTGAAAACCAAGGATCCCCCGCCTGGGTATCCTAAATAGAGGGTTAGCGTAACTGGTCTAAAGTCGGGATCCCAACGAGGCGTAAAAACACTGCGAGCTCGCGTAAAATCGAAAAGGGACTGGGATCCTAGACCCACGCACTTGGCGGCCGCTGCCCGAACTGGGCTTCCTATCTTCCGCCCAGTTGAGGGTCACCGCGCCCTCGCACGGTCATGTGTAAAGGTCACCATGACCGGCACAAATAATTGCCATCACTGATTAACCATCAACTATGTAGATGTACTTGATTACATGTTCACTTTCACGTTATCTTGGGGGAGGTTGGCTTTATGAGTCTTAATAATGATCAATTTAACGTCATCCTTGCATTGTACATTGCCATAACCTCGGTTGATCAATAGTCATTGGGTTCCCATGTTAGTATTCACTATTTACACTCATTTCTTTGTAAGGATAGTGTTATCAAGGTTGGAGTGTTGATAATTTTAAAGAGGGATTAGATCTTGGAGGATTACCTTCTTAAATATCCTAGTCTTCATCGTTCAGATTCAACTTGTTTTGTCAAGAAGTTTAAGATTTCTTAAGAATGATAAAATTGGTAAATTTCTAGTCATGAGAAAAGCTTATGCTCCATATTCATCTAACAATACATACAAATGAAGTTTCATCACCCTTGATCTGAAATGGATTTCAGTTCCCACTTACTGAACTCTATGCAAGATTAAATTTTCACTTGCCAGCAACACATAAGCCCTTAGATGTTCTAACGTAATCAAGGATCAGGTTTTACTCAAAATAAATCAGTTTTTTTTAATCGGATCTGGCTTGTATAATAGATGAATTTAATTCAATTATATAATTAGATGAATCAGGTTCAGTTTGAATAGAACTTCTAAGACTACTCCAGTGTCCTGAGATATACAAAAATATTCTATAATCAGAGCTGAAATTCTGTTCATGTTAAATTCTGGTTTTTGAAGAGTAGAGAGAAAATAGTTACAAACATCATGGAGCATCGTCCACCTTGCATCAAAACGATACGGTAGACCAGTCATAACTCGACACTTCCTAACAAGAACAATGGATAAACTTCCAGATTTTGGTACTGGATTCTAAAAAAATCTCAATAAATCGAGTTTGGATTTTGTACAATAGATATTATCATCCTAAGCCATCTAGATCTCAAATTCCAGAACAAACCTTAAAAAAATCCTGCTCTACAACAATCCAACTTAGATGTGATAATTCGAATTAAGGTGTGTAACATCTCCCTATAAAAATCTATATGTACTTCTGAAAGCAGAGCAACCAATGGTTTATCACAATTAACAATTTGCTTTTTTTTTTGTTTTTGCTAAAAGATAGGTTCTATATGTCAAAGAAGCTTCCTATATTTGTAAACCCTTATTAGAAATGTTGACATAGATATTGCTTGGTCAAATAACTTATACAACCAGATGCAGATCTTATAAGCATAAATTTGAAGGAAAAATGATACAAGTACAACCAATGACAGTTACCATATTAGATTAAATTCCACACCGTCAGATTTCTATACACCAAATATACATGAATACGATCATATTGTACCATTATATCTCAAAATTTCATGATCCCCAACCATGTGACTTTCCATTGCAGCTAAATGAATCACAGATTTCTCTATCAACCATGTAAACAGAATGTATATCAAACCTCATATATGGTAGAAAAAGGAGATGGTGATCTGTCCATGCATGGCAGCAAGGAGAGGGCTGAGGATTGTACATGCATGTCATCAAAAGTAGAGTTTAATGATACATGTAAGGCAGCAAAGGATGGGGAAGGAGGTACCTAATTAGATCTCTAAAATGGAGATCAAATTGCATGCAAAGGTTGGAAATTTTGGAGCAGAGAACAACAGCTCCCTGGTTGCAGCAATTGCTTCCAGATTGGCTTCACTTTGGAGCAGAAATCCCCTTGTCTTGAGCTCGGATTGTAGTTGCAGGCAAGAGAGAACCACAACTTCAGAAATGGGTCTCCTTCGTTGGACAAGAGAGAGAGGAGGAACAACTATGAAAATAACCCATGTATGGCAGCAAGAGGATTGGGATAGGAATGTACCCTTTTTTGTAGAAATTGTAGGTCTTTCCCCTCGATTGGAAGTTGCTTCTTGGGAGATTGTGGCTGAATTCAGGAGCATCAGCACTCCAAACTGTCGTTTGCAGCAACGAGAGAAAAATTTAGGTTTCCACGGCTGGAAATGCAGAGGGGTTTTGGGCAAAAGAAAAGAAGAAATTGGGGGCCAAGATAGAGAATACGGCTAGAGCTCTTGGAATAAGAGAGGGCTTTATATAGAGAAAAGGAGGGCTAAAGTTGACATGTGGAGGGAAATTGAATGCCATATGGAAATCCTTTATATATTTTTTTTGCCAAATGGAAGGCTATAGAAGAGCCAAATGGCAAGAGAAAAAGCAGCAGATTCGTTGTTTACAGAACATAGAACATCTGCTCTGTTGTTCTAATTTTAAAAAAATAATTTTTTTATATATTTTTTTACTTTTATTTGATATATAAATGTCACCCATCTCGAATGTCAGTTTTTGACGCGCAGTATCTCGTTTTGATCGTCTCTAAACGACGGTCAATATGAGTACCATATTGATATACGTTTTGAATACCCGAAATTTTCGGATACAATTTTTGTTTGTATTAAAATTTTGTGAATTAAAAATATCAATCCACCTCCGATTGACGAACGGTCGATTCCGTTGGTCTCGTGTCGTCGAATCGGATCTAATGATGGTCTCGATTCGTTTCACGGTTTCCGAATTTGCGTCGCGGCTTTTCACGGCACGCATTACGAAACGACCGATTTTTTGTCGATTTTGCCCGAACAACTTTTGATTCATGATCAATTGATCGTTTTAGGTTGTTTAGTATTGACCGACAACGTTTTTGGGTTCGTTGGACCCAAAATCGGACGAGTTCGGGTTTGTTAGAATATGGATGTTACAAATATAAAAACCTCAAAGGGAGTCTCGTCCTCGAGACTCGGGTCAAGGTCATTAGGTGTTTTATTTGGATTCCATGTGTCCATAAAAACCTCAAAGGGTTTTGGAACCCATAAAAACCTCAAAGAGAAAATAAGCCATATATTTTAACACATATTTAATTGCAAAGCCTTGTTTTAATTCCACCTCAGAAAAGCTGCGGGTAACGTGTCCGCATGTCGGCTTCAGTCTCCCATGTTGCTTCTTCGACTCCGTGACAGTGCCACAAAACCTTGACCAATGAAATCTCTTTGCTGCGAAGCTTCTTTACAGCATGGTCAAGTATCTGCACTGGCTTCTCCTCGTATGTCAAATCAGGCTGCATGTCAAGATTCTCGTAGCTGATGATGTGTCGAGGGTCGTGCACATACTTCTTTAGGTTGGTTGGATATGTGGAAGACATCGTAAATCGCTGATAGATGTGGAGGAATGGCTACTCGGTAGGCCACTTTCCCCACTCTCGCAAGAATCTCAAACGGACCCACATATCGCGGTGCTAGTTTGCCACGAACACCAAATCTCTGTACTCCCTTCATGGGAGATATTCGCAAAAATACCCAATCTCCGACTTGTATTTACAGGAGTTTTATTAATATGTGAGATTATGTTAAATTTGTAATAACAGAAAGAGAAGAAGATTGGATACCTGAAATTCCAAATCTCTTCTCCGACGGTCTGCATAGCTCTTCTGGCGTCTTTGTGCCGTCAGAAGCCTCCGTCTCACAAGATCAACAGCTCTCGCGATCTCCTCCAGGAGATCTACGTAATATAAAGCATGATCACCTACCTCATGTCAACTGAGAGGTGTGAGACATCTCCGCCCGTATAGGGTTTCGAAAGGTGCCATGCCAATACTGGAATGATAGATGTTGTTGTACGTGACTTCCACTAACGACAGATGGTACTTCCAGGACCCTTTCGACTCCAAAGTGCAAGCGCGGAGCAAATCCTCCAATGTATGTATGGTGCACTCACTCTGCCCGTCTGTCTGCGGATGATAGGCAGAACTCATCTTCAGCTCTATCTGTAATGCTGACATGAACTGATGCCAATAATGCGACGTAAATCTCGAATCTCTGTCAGACACCACTTCGCGTGGTATACCATGTAGTCTGATGATGTTCTGTACATACAACTTGGCCAATATGGATGGAGTGTAAGTCGTGTTGACAGGTATGAAATGGGCTGACTTGGTCAACCTATCAACAATGACCCAAATGGGATCATGGCCACCTGGTGTTTTCGGCAATCCTGTGACAAAATCTATAGAGATGCTCTCCCACTTCTACTCAGGAATGGGAAGAAACTGCAATAATCCTGGTGGTCTCATGTGCTCGGCTTTGACCATCTGACATGTCATGCATCTGATGACATGTAGCGCCACATCGCGCTTCATTCCATCCCACCAGAAATGTCGGCGCAGATCACGGTACATCTTCGTGCTACCTGGATGGATCGATAACCGTGAACTGTGTGCCTCATCAAGAATATCTCTATGTAGCTGCTCGTCATTGGGTACAACAACCCGTCCTGCCTTCCATAAAATAGACTCCATCACAACAAAGTCATCAAATTCGTCCTTGACGGCGCGCATGTATCTATTTCGGATCCAAGGATCTGTCTTCTGGACCTCTACAATACGATCCCAAAGGCTGCTGTATCGGGGAGGCACGACAGTAGAAATGGATGCGCTCTCCTGAGGATGCCAATCAGTCAAAGCGGCAAGCGTATCCCATGTAAATAGCGTTCGCCGTACCATCAGCATGCGCTCTCCTGCTGAGTGCATCAGCCACCACGTTTCCCTTACCGGAATAGTAAGAGATCGTGCAATCATAATCCTTCAGTAACTCGAGCCATCTGCGTTGTCTCATGTTCAGCTCCTTCTGATCAAAGATGTACTTCAGGCTCTTATGATCAGTAAAAATCTCGAAATTTACCCCATATAAATAGTGTCGCCAGATCTTCAGAGCGAAGACAACTGCCGCTAACTCCAAATCATGGGTGGGGTAATTCCGCTCATGCGGTCTCAATTATCGCGATGCGTAAGCAATCACCTGACTTCTCTGCATCAATACCGCTTCTATACCTTCTCCAGATGCAACTGTGTAGACTGCATAATCTTGAGTGCCTGAAGGAAGAGCAAGAATAGGTGTCGTCGTCAATCTCTCCTTCAGTGTCCTGAAGGCCTGCTCACATGAATCATCCCAAATGAATGAAACTCCCTTGCGCGTCAATCGTGTCTAAGGGCGAACAATGCGTGAAAATCCATTGACAAAGCGTCTGTAATAGCCCGTTAATCCGAGGAAGCTCCGAATCTGAGTAACTGTCTTGGGCTGTTCCCAAGACATAACTGCATCTATCTTCGCAGGATCAACTGCAATGCCTGCTCCAGAAATGATATGTCCGAGAAATGGGACCTGGGATAAGCAGAACTCACACTTGCTCAACTTGGCAGATAGCTTGTGCTCCCGCAATGTATCTAAGATAGTTAGTAGATCATTCGCATGATCCCATTCATTCTGAGAATATATGAGTACATCATCAATGAACACCACTACAAACTTGTCCAAGTATGGACGGAATTTCATGATATCTCAAAATTTCATGATCCCCAACCATGTGACTTTCCATTGCAGCTAAATGAATCACAGATTTCTCTATCAACCATGTAAACAGAATGTATATCAAATCTCATATATGGTAGAAAAAGGAGATGGTGATCTGTCCATGCATGGCAGCAAGGAGAGGGCTGAGGATTGTACATGCCTGTCATCAAAAGTAGAGTTTAATGATACATGTAAGGCAGCAAAGGATGGGGAAGGAGGTACCTAATTAGATCTCCAAAATGGAGATCAAATTGCATGCAAAGGTTGAAAATTTTGGAGCAGAGAACAGCAGCTCCCTGGTTGCAGCAATTGCTTCCAGATTGGCTTCACTTTGTAGCAGAAATCCCCTTGTCTTGAGCTCGGATTGTAGTTGCATGCAAGAGAGAACCACAACTTCAGAAATGGGTCTCCTTCGTTGGACAAGAGAGAGAGGAGGAACAACTATGAAAATAACCCATGTACGGCAGCAAGAGGATTGGGATAGGAATGTACCCTTTTTTGTAGAAATTGTAGGTCTTTCCCCTCGATCGGAAGTTGCTTCTTGGGAGATTGTGGCTGAATTCAGGAGCATCAGCACTCCAAACTGTCGTTTGCAGCAACGAGAGAAAAATTTAGGTTTCCACGGTTGGAAATGCAGAGGGGTTTTGGGCAAAAGAAAAGAAGAAATTGGGGGCCAAGATAGAGAATACGGCTAGAGCTCTTGGAATAAGAGAGGGCTTTATATAGAGAAAAGAAGGAGGGCTAAAGTTGACATATGGAGGGAAATTGAATGCCATATAGAAATCCTTTATATATTTTTTTTGCCAAATGGAAGGCTATAGAAGAGCCGAATGGCAAGAGAAAAAGCAGCAGATTGGTTGTTTACAGAACATCTGCTCTGTTGTTCTAATTTTAAAAAAATAATTTTTTTATATATTTTTTTACTTTTATTTGATATATAAATGTCACCCATCTCGAATGTTAGTTTTTGACGCGCAGTATCTCGTTTTGATCGTCTCTGAACGACGGTCAATATGAGTACCATATTGATATACTTCCGATTGGGTTTTGAATACCCGAAATTTTCGGATACAATTTTTGTTTGTATTTAAATTTTGTGAATTAAAAATATCAAACCACCTCCGATTGACGAACGGTCGATTCCGTTGGTCTCGTGTCGTCGAATCGGATCTAATGATGGTCTCGATTCGTTTCACGGTTTCCGAATTTGCGTCGCGGCTTTTTCACGGCACGCATTACGAAACGACCGATTTTTTGTCGATTTCGCCCGAGCAACTTTTGATTCATGATCAATTGATCGTTTTAGGTTGTTTAGTATTGACCGATAACGTTTTTGGGTTCATTGGACCCAAAATCGGACGAGTTCGGGTTTGTTAGAATATGGATGTTACAAGTATGAGGCGGCACGTTCTCAGATTGAGGCAGATTCTATTATTCCTCCTGTGGAGAAAGCCTTCCGTAGGCTCAATCGGATCATTGTTCCATCATCTACTGCCAATCAGACGTCCTCAGCAATGGTGGCTTCCCGAGGTCGAGAAGGATCTTCTCAGTTTCTTGGTCGCTGACCTAGGGGTAGAGGAGGACGCATTCATAAGCCATGTACTTTCTGCCATCATCCTGGTCATACAAAGGATACATGCTACTCCAAGCATTGATTCCCTGCCTCTGCTCGAGTGGCCGAGCAGATTGAGCCCCCAACTGCTTCCTCTCTAGATCAATGTTTGAAGGATCTTATAGCACGTTTGAGGGGCATTATACCTCCTTCTGACTCTGTGACATCTTCGTCAGACCCTAGAAGTCATTCAGATGTAGCTGCTTCAGCCTCCTACAGTACCTCAGGTAGCATTTATGCATTCATTGGCAGTAGTGGACATGATAATATAGAATGGATTATGGACTCCAGTGCCACACATCATTTGTGTGGAGATAGGGGTCAACTTACGGCCTACAGACAGGTTCCCCTAGGACGAATTGTGGTTATTGAAGATGGGAAGCATCCCCGATTATTGGATAGGGGGAGATTAGCTTGACACCATCTATGCATTTACAGAATGTGTTGCATGCACCAGATTTCTCTATGAGTTTATTGTTTATTAGCCAGATTACGAACGACATACATTGTCGAGCTATTTTTGACCCATCCTCTCTTATTTTTCAGAACATCCTTACAGGCAAGGTGATTAGTTGTGGCCGTGAGCAGGATGGTCTCTACCGCCTCGTCTGAACTCCCTATGCTGGACTCTCCTCTCTATCTATTGGGCCTATCTCACCATTTACATGGAACATGCGCTTTGGTCATCTCCCACTCCAGAAAATGTATCGTATTTTGTCTCAAATCTCGTCTCACACGTCCTTCAATGTGAGGCATGTCAGTTGGGAAAGCATCATCGCTTTGTCTTTCCCAGTCGTCAGAGTCAGAGCAGTAACTCCATTTTTAAGTTGTTTCGTATAGATATTTAGGGCCTTTGTCGTGTTCCTGATCACCAGGGGCACAGGTTTTATATAGTTGATGTGGATGATTTTTCTTGTTTGTCTTGCGTATTCTTATTAAAGAATAAATTTGAAGATGGAGATGTTATTCAAAATTTCTTAACCGAAGTCCAAAATGTCTTTTTTGCTTCTTTGAAAATTGTGTGAACTGATAACGCCTTAGAATTTTGTACTAATAATCTCTCCAATTATTTTTCAACCAAGGGAATTATTCATCAAACAACATGTGCCTATACTTCCCAACAAAATGGTATTGTAGAAAGGAAGCATCGTCATTTGCTTGATGTTACTAGGACGTTTCTCATTCGGAGTCGTGCTCCTCATTTCTTTTGGGGTGATGCAGTTCTAAGGGCATGCTATCTTATTAATCGCATGCCCTCGTTGGTCCTGGTGAGAAAATTCCTCTCTCTTGCCTTTCTTGAAAAGGAATTGTTCTCACTCACTCCTCGAGTGTTTGGGCCAGTCGCCTTCGTACACCAGTTGTCTCCAGGTATTGACAAGCTCTCTCCTAAAGTTGTCAAGTGTGTCTTTGTTGGGTACTCTAGAACATAGAAAGGATACAGGTGTTATGATCCAATGCGCAAGAAGTATTACGATAGTGCCGATGTCACCTTTTTCGAGTCTGTGATGTATTTTACTCCTACAGGTGATCGGTTGATGTCTACGGATACTGATGATAACATATCTATGCCACCACCACCATTACCTCCCACACCACCACCACCACCTCCTTCCCCACCATCACCACTTCATGCGCCACCTTTACTTACTATAACGGTCCTAGTTCAACTATTGCCACACCATTATACAAGTTGGCCTACTTCTGCTCATGGCGACCGCTCATCATCTAGCACGCATGAGGAATGATCTGATAATACAGTTTCTAATGATGGGTCTAATGGTCTACCTGAGCAGAGTTCTTTACATGGAATAGATGTAGAGGCTGCAGATTTGGACCTACCTATTGCACTTCAGAAGTAGAAGTGTAGTTGTACGTCATATCATATAGCTTCCATGGTCTCCTTTGATCGCTTGACTAGTGATTTCAGAAATTTTGCAGTTGCATTATCAGTCGTGGAAATTCCACGGAATTATCAAGAGGCTCTGAAGGACAGTCGATGGTGTTTGTCTATGAAAGAAGAGATGGATGCTTTTTAGTCGAGAGGCACTTGGAGCCTCGTTTCAGTTCCTACTGGAGTGTCTACAGTGAGTTGTAAACGAGTGTTTACAATTAAGCATAATGCAGATGGTAGCATCGACAGATACAAGGTGCGCCTGGTTGCACGAGGGTTTACTCAAACATACCGGTGGATTATCTTGACACATTTTCACCAGCTGCTCGACATTCCGCCTTACAGATTCTTCTCTCTGTTGTTAGAATTCGAGATTGGTCGATGTTTCAGTTAGATGACAAGAATGCATTTTTGTATGGTGATCTTCAAGAAGAAGTCTACATGCAACAAACACTTGGATTTGCTATTGAGGGGGAGTGTTCATGGGTGTGTAGACTTCATAAGGCGATAAGCAGAGCCCTAAATCTTGGTTCCAGAAGCTTTCAAACTTGTTTGATTCGAATGTAGATCATTCCCTTTTTATACAGAAAACAACCAGAGGCATGATCGCTATCATGGTGTATGTTGATGATATTCTTATTACAGGAGATGACATACAAGGAATCAAGAGGGATAAAGAACTTCTGAGTTGTGAATTTATCACAAAGAATCTTAGAGTTCTTAGATACTTTCTGGGACTGGGGTTTTCCAGAAATCAACAAGGGCTTGTGATGATCCGGAGGAAATACATCACTGATCTGCTAAGTGACACGAGAATGCTTGGATGTCGACCTGCCACCACACCCATGGATCTGAGCATGAAACTATATGATAATGATATTGATGAGGTTGATAGGAGGAGATACAGAGAGCTGGTAGGAAAGCTCCTTTATGTTACCACTACCAAACCCAATATTTCTTTTGCTATTAGTCGGGTGAGCCAGTTCATGGAGCAACCACGTCAGGTCCATATGGACGCCATACAGATGATACTCAGGTATCTTAAATCATCTCCAGGTGCAGGTCTACTAGTTAGAAAAGGCAAGGAGATCACCATCTCAACATGCGTAGATGCATATTATTCAGGGTGTCCAAAGGATAGGAAGTCCACCACTGGATTTCTTGTATATGTTGGAGATTCTCTTGTCTCATGGAGGAGCAAGAAGCAAATTGTTGTATCAAGGTCTAGCATTGAGTCTGAATATAGGGCTATGGCCCACAATAGTACAGAAATGATGTGGGTACGTGTTGTTCTTACAGATCTAGATATAGAACTTCCCCTTCCTATGGTACTGGAATGTGACAACCAGGCTGCTATATTTATTACAAATAATCCAGCATTTCATAGATGATTGATATGTGTGATCTAAGTGTATTTGTAAGTGACTTAGTGTTCTAAGAACTTGGATAAACTCCATTTCCAATATGTATGAATTAGTAATCAACATTAACAGAGATATGTTTAATATAACCGACATATACGATATATGGGGTGTAAAGGACCGATATATGTGTATTTATAGGTTATTTGTAGCGCATGCAATAACTACAAAACAAGACATGTATATCAAAATAAAGAACATAAAATATCAAGCAAAACTTGAATTTAAGTTTTGAAGCTAGATTAGCTAGTTTACGACCGCTTTAATGTGGATTTAAACCTAAATTTCGATACAAGCTAAAGAAAGTTCTTCAAATAATGTTATGGAGAAGAGAATGAATTGTTGTCTTATTGCATGGGTCCAGGCTTTTTTATATAGCGTGAAACCCTAGAGAGAAAAAAGCGAGAATTACATTGAAGACCTTAAAGGGTTATATAGCTCAAATAAATAGAAGATACAATAACTCTAACAATCCCGCTTAAGTTGGAGCATATCATCGATCAAGCCCAACTAGAGAATCAACCATGAGAGATATCTCTTAGGCAGTGCCTTCGAGAATATGTCTGCAAGCTAAAGCTCAGTGGGGAAATGTACAGTAGTGATCCTTCCTCATCATGTTGTATCATGAATGAAAGGAAGGTCAACTTCAATGTGCTTCATCCGCTCATAGAATACATGATTGGTGGCAATGTATGTAGTAGACTTGCCACAATATAAAGGTACGGGAGAAGTAGATGGAAGTACAAGTTCTTGTAAAAGGAGATGAGTCATGTAATTTCACAAGTGGCTTGGGCCATTGCCATATATTCTGCGTCTAGACTCGATCTAGAGATCATTATCTGCTTCTTACTTCGCCAAGTAATTAGGTTGCCACCAACGAACAAGGCATAGCCTGTAGCGGATCGACGACCCTCAGCCGAACTGGCATAATAAGCATCTGCATAGCGGAGACATCGGTGTGACCATTAACCCCATAGAAGAGTCCTCACTCGGGAGATTCTTCAAATATCGAAGGATCAGAATTACAACCTTCCAATGACTGTAAACAGAACTCTTCATATGTTGGTTGGCTCTCCTCATGGCATATGATATATCTGGCCTAGTAACAGTGAGGTAGAGTAGTTTGCCAAGTCGATTTCTATATCGTGTAGGATCCTCAAATCAAGATTAGTAGATGTAGAATACTTATTTTGTTCTGCAAGGATGCCAGATGGCTTGCATCCAAGTAGTCCAGCTTCAATGATAATGTCTAAGCAATACTTCCGCCATAAGAGATGTAGTCCCTCTGGAGAGCGTTTCACCTCAATGCCTATGAAGTAGTGGCGTTGTCCAAGATCCTTCGTGACAAAGACCTTCTAGAGGAAATTCTTCATCTATAAAATGTTTGCTTCATCATCTCCAGTGATAACCATATCATCAACATAGATTGCAAGTATAACGGTGCGAGTAAACCATCATTAGACGAAAACAAAGTAGTCATATGTCATCATCTGAAAGTCAAAAGTGTTGATCTCGGTGGTAAGTCTGTCAAACCATGCTTGAGGGCTCTGCTTCAAGCCATTGATGGCCTTAGTAGTCGGCATACACACTCCCCCTTGACTATGTAACCTCATGGCTACATTATATAAACCTCTTCCTCGAAGTCACTTTAGATAAAGGTGTTCTTTACATCAAGCTGAAAATTGAGGCAGGCTTTATTAGAAGCAACAGAAAGAATGGTACTTATGGAAACCATTCTTGCAATTGGAGAGAAAGTCGCAAAATAATCAATTCCATAGGTTTGCGTTAATCCTTTTGCAACCAGTCTAGCTAACAATATGTCAATGGACCTATCAGGAGACTATTTGATCGTGAAAACCCATCTGCATGCGCATGTCAAACTCTCGGGAGGTACGACACAAGAACCCATGTGCCCCAGGGGGTAGGCACGTTCATCTCCTCATCCATGGCTTTTCGTCAGTCATGGTCCTGCAGTGCACTATGATGATCTTTGGAAATAGAAGTGGTCGTCAGGGCATCTACAAACCTCTTGTCACATCGAGATAAACTATCAATAGAAGTAAAGACATTGGCTAAAAAGGACATTGCCTCTTTGGTTTTCAGAGAGCTATAGGAAGCTCCCGAGGTACATCCAAGGCAGCAATGGTAGGAGCAATGGAAGAAGACATACCATCCTGCAAAAAAGGAACGTACAAAGGCACATAAGCAAGTGTAGTGGTGTGCTTGCGTTTATAAACAATCGGCAGATGTGGTAGATCCAAAGATATGTCATCGACGGGATGTGTCAAGAAGCTAAACTATTCAAAGAAACTGACATCTGCAGAAATATAATACTGACGCCCAATATAATTGTTAAAAAATATAAGGCAGAAACATGATGAGAGAAAATGAATAAAACTTGGAAGAACAACGGGATTTAACGTGGAACCCTACTCCCTAAGGAGCGGGATGAAACCACGGGAGAATGCATCAAAGGGCTAATGTATCCATTGCATCTTTCTCACTGGATACAGAGGATGAGGGACTTCTTAGATAACCCTCACTGAGTCTCCATATCCCACAGACGGTAAATGTGGGACTAAACCACGGGATGTGGTAACCCATCTACATAAGTAACGTATATAACAAATAGTACAACACTCCCCCTCAAGCTGGAGCATGCAATGCTCAGCTTGGACAAACAGAAAAAATCTCAACTCACGCTACATGACACTACCGACAATATCAACTCAACGCGCATAATTGTCAGTTTTTGTCGAGAACGTTGCTTCTCATATCGTGCAGGAGAGAAGGAACAAGCGGGTTGGAGTGTGACAAACTGAATCTGCTCGTTGAAGAGCATGTGTTATGTATTGCGCCTGTAAGAGTCACTACAATTGAAAATGAGCATGTGCTATGTACTGCGCCTGTAAGAGTCACTACAATTGAATATGAGTCTCCACCTGGAGAACTATGGCTCGTCACAATATGTGGGCAACTGCTCCATCTCTGAAAGGGCCGAATAAAGAACATCGCTAATTATCCATACTTAGATCTCTGAAGATGGGTCTCTTTCATAGGGACCTTAAAGTGGGTTCTCTCACATGGGAACCTCGGAAAGATCTCGTGCTGGAGTTTATGGACATTGGAGAATGGAGTCTGAAAGTCTCCTCGTCGGAGAACTGGATCTCTCCCATCTGGCTCAGATAATAGGATCTCTACTCTAGAGTCCCTATGAAACCACATGAAAACCCCAGCCTACATGGCATCGGGAATGGGATCTCTACTCTCGAGTCCCTATGGATCACATGAAAACCCTGACCGAAACACAAAAGATGGGGATCACAAACAATGATGGCAAACATGTGCACATTGAAAAAGACCGCATACATGTGTGTGTCTGAAGCAGAAAACCGGAAAACAATCTAACATCGAGTCTGAATATATGTAAAGTCTGCACAATATGGCTGGCCTGGGAAAATCCGAATCATGGTTGAAGAACTCTACATAATACTCCTCCTTTCTCCCATACTTATTGGAAAACAATGGCGTTGACCAAGTTTGGAAAAAACAAGCAAGATGGGGAGAAACACAACACATAAGCCGATCACAATTTTTCAGCTGTTTCATCTCACAAAAAAATACTCTCTTTTTTCAAATCATTTTTTCTCGGCTCTTCAATCATTTCATTTTTTAATAGCCATCACCCGTTTTTAAATTATTATTTTTCCACGTATGATTTTTTTAGTACGCACCTTTTTTATTTTTTTTAAACAACACACGGCCAACTTTGGCCTAAAATAGTGATCCATGTCACTATGTTTGGGAGGGAGGCAGATTCTCGATCAAAAAAATGTATGCAGAAATCACTATGTGTAGGAGGGAGGTACATTCTCGGTAAAAAAAACATGCAAACATTAGAGGTGGAGCAGAGGAACAACATAGAAACTTGTGCCTAGCCGTGAAAATTATTTGGACGTGCCCCTTGCGCGCATGATGCGCGTCGCCTGGAGCATCGATCTGGAGAGGCGGTGCAAGCGCCGCCCCCGATGGGGGATTCTGATGTCGTTGCCGCCTTAGAGCAAATCTAGAGGCCGATCAGCGTGCGACGAAAAGAGGGGTGCTGCCAGGAGGCCATCAGTGTCGTCTGAAGCTGCGCGATGGAAGCCACGAGCTCCCTGGACTCGAGATGAGCGGAGGGGAGCCTCTTGGAGATGCCTCGAACTTCCGACCAAGAAGGTGGCATGATAGGGCTCTGCCACCTGGAGCTTCATCGACTGGAGCGTCGCGAGCCCTCACATGCAACAGGAGCAGCGCCTGGGCTTGAGGATGGGGCAACGGAGATGCGGAGATGCAGATGAAGCTTCTTCTGTCGGTTGCCAGGATCGGATCGCAGAGATGCGGCTTCGGTCGCAGAAGAGGAGGTGCAGCTCCGACCTCTATTGGGTGGAGGAAGGCACTGGAGCAGCGAGGAGGTTGCCAATCGAGGGATGGAGGGTTGGTAGCGTTATTAGGGCGTGATGGTTGCGGCCTCTGTGTCGTGGAGAAACAAGATTTCAGAAACCCCAAACTTCAGTTGATGATCTGGAAACATTGACGATGCTCTTAAGAACGCCTGGAATATGCTGGCGAAGGAGATGCCAGGGCTAGAACCCATTTGCAAATTTAGGGTTTCCCTCAGTAACCCTAAGACTTTCTTGATGCCGATCTTCAAAACAAGAATGGCAACTCTTGATAACCGAATCTCGAACCCAAAACAAAGAACGCAATGAAAAAAAACTTGAGAATCGCCCGCTCTAATACCATATAAGAAAATATAATGCGGAAGCATGATCAGAGAAAATGAATAAAACTTGGATGAACAACAGGATTTAAAGTGGAACCCTACTCCCTAAGGAGCGGGATGAAACCACGGGAGAACGCCTCAAAGGGTTGATGTATGCATTGCACTTTCTTACTGGATACAGAAGGTGGGGGGCTTCTTATATAGCCCTCACTTAGTCTCCACGTCCCACAGATAGTGGTAGATGTGGGAGTAAACCATAGGATGTGGTAAATGGATCCTGGAGGGATCCATTTACACATCTACCCAAGTGACGCATATAACAAATACTCCCACAAGGATTGTAGCACTTATAGCCCTTCTAAGTGTGAAAGTAGCTAAGGAAAACACACTTGATAAGCCTAGTTGACAATTTGTTAGCAGCATAAAAGTTATGAACAAATGTAATGCACTCAAAAATCCTCAAAGGTAATGGAAAAAGAGACTCACTAGGGTACAGTAGAGAGAAAGGAGTGCCCTTCTTTAGGACAGAAGATGGGATTGATTATGATATGGAAGGATGTAATGATGGCATCCCCCAACAACACTTTAGAACATTCATCTGAGTGAGGACAGATCGAGCAATATCAATAAGATGATTAAGTTTCCTTTTCGCTACCCTATTTTGTTGAGAGGTTTACGGACAAGATGTTTGATGAGCAATCCCCTGAGAAGCAAAGAATGATATCAAGTCCAGTTGGGTGAACTCAAGTGCATTGTCAGTTCAAATAATTTGCACACCAATAGAGAAAGAAGTTTTCACATACTAAAAGAAATTCTTGATGATCTTATTAATCTTTGAATGTACCTTTATTAGATAAACCCAAGAGGATCTACTATAATCATCCATAAAAACAACAAAGTATATGTGACCACTCAAAGTTCGGATTGGACAGGACCCTCAAACATCATAATGGACTAAACCAAAAAGACTGGAACGACGAGACTCAACATGAACTGGAAACGAAGCTCGATGATGTTTCCTGAAACTCGCGCTCAAACTGAAAGGGCTTCATAGTAGAGAGTTCAGGGAAGATAACGGAGATGGCGTTCGTAGAGGGATACTCAAGGCGCAGATGCCATGGGAACTGATAGTTGGATATGGACACAGCACCAACAAAAGTAGACTCTGAGGGTATGTCCATATAATAAATGTCACTCTTCTCATACCGCCTACCGAAATCTACCACGTTCGGATATCCTGAAAATAGCAACAGAATTCATCAAATATAATGTGA
Organism: Ottelia alismoides; assembly: GCA_037367405.1. Lineage (NCBI taxonomy): Eukaryota > Viridiplantae > Streptophyta > Magnoliopsida > Alismatales > Hydrocharitaceae > Ottelia > Ottelia alismoides. Next base: position 69,893 of record JAZKJV010000599.1, read on the forward strand.
TAGTTAAGATCAGTAGAAAGCTTATAATTAGACAACAAGCTAAGAGGAATATCAGGAGCACAGTGAACTCCAGACGGTCGAAGCTTGGCAGAGAACTCCATAGTTCCGATGGTAGTAACATGCAAGTAAACCATATTGTTTACTCGAACCGGTTTCACCGATGAAGAGGGTTTGGAGAAGGTTAGTAGACTGCATTCACCTGTCAGATATGTAGAAGCTCCAAAGTCAATTATCCAAGCAGGAGCAAAAGTAGTGGAGAGTTGGCTACTGCACCTGAACTGGAAACCAGACTAGCTGTAGACTCTCACTTGTAGAAGCACTGGACCTAGTGCTCTGGAGAATTTACATCAGACGGGGGTATCTATCTACTGGAATCTGGATCAGAAGACGCCTCTACAGCATCATAAGCGCTCTCATAGGCATTATTGGTTAGATGAGGAGGATAGCAAAAATTTTGCCAACATCACTCAGATGAATGATTCCAACAAATTGCAGTAAATGCACTATGGGTATTGAGGAACATTAGTATCTTGTCCACAGCTACCGCCCATGTCACGTCCATGGCCACAGTCACGTCAATGACTGCAGCTAAAGTCACGACCTCAACCTCCTCGAAAGCTTCGTCCTCTTCTACCGAATGATGCTAAGTGAGCAGAATTCTCTAAGAGGTAAAGTAGAAACCGTCAAACAGATGTCTCCAGTTCCTGGAGGCGACCAAATATGGTCTTGATCAATGACAGAGTGTCTAACATCAAGAATTGCTCCTTCACTGCTTGATATGTAGGATGCAGTCTAGCGAGAAAGTGATACACTTGCCAGTCTGATTGCTCATGCACATGTTTGGTGCAACAGGCAGGCTGAACGATCGCAAGCTCCTCAGATAGGCTAGTGAGATGCATGTAGTACTTGAGGAGAGTAAAGTCGCCCTGAGATGCATACTAGATCCACATGCAGATGTCAATGAGGCTAGACTTAGTCATCTTCTTGGAATACGTCTATTCCAGATCATTCCACATCTCATTGGTTGTGTCTTTCTAGAATAGGTTCACAACAATGTGTGGTTTGACAGCGTTGGTCCTACAAGTGATGACCCGGTAGTTGTCTTCAAGCCAGATATTATAGTCTTTGTCGGTCTCCTCCAGAGAACCATTCATCAAAATGTAGATTTTCTGTTGACCACCGATGAACGCCTTAAAAAACAAGACCAGAGCACGAAGTTTTCTGTGCCCTTAAGTTTGATAGAAGTGCCTTGTACTATCACAGACAGCGTAGTGTACAAGGGCTTTGTCTCTATAGGAAGAGATGCCAACATGGCCAAGTAGAGAGATCAAGAAAGTAGTTTTCTTGTTCAATCACACATACATGGGCTAGAAAGCGCCCTAGAACTCGCGCATGTGCATGCAAGAGGCTGAAATTGCAATGCACAACAGATAAGGGGGTCCTCGAGGACCCTGGTGGTAGCCTACGTAGAGTTGAGATGCTCCGACGGTGCTCAAATCAGAGAGAAGTCCATGGGCGATGGCCTGAGGTGCTTTGGCGACAACCCATTTCAATGAGAGATGCCTTGCGCATGCGTGGAGGCACATCAACGACAAGAAAGCGGAGGTCGAGACCTTCCTTGGGGGCGATATGGCCTGAATCAAGTCTCCTTATTTGTGATCGGGACCCTATTCGATGATGCTAGGGCATGATAGTGCCTTGGCGACATCATACCGTTCCGACATCAAGGGTGCCCGGCATGGGACCCTAGAGAGAGGAGAGAGGGTTTGTGCGAGTGTGGTTGGCGGTGACGATGGGAATTAGGTCAGAACACTAGTCTAGGACTACTGCGCTGATACCATGTGAAGAAGAGAATGAATCGTTATCTTATTTCATGGGTCTAGGATTTCTTATATAGCGTGAAATCTTAGAGAGCAAAAAGGGAGAATTACATAGAAGTCCCCGAAGGGTTACATGGCACAAATAAATAGAAGAAATAATAACTGTAACAAATGTAAATCTCTATAAAGATATCAATACATCGATGAAGAAAGCGATGGGTAGATTCCCTTATTCTTATCGGTACGTTGAAACGAGATGCGATTTCAATGAAGTTTCGTTGATATTTTGGCAAAATCCTAGAAAAAATAAGAAAACATTTCAATTTCATTGGCCTGAAGAAATTTGGTGGAATTTCGCGGAAATTTGAGGCATCAGCCAGTGCCCCCTATTTATAAGAAAAAGGCCCAAAAGTTCGCATTTTAAGTGGATCTCAGCCTGTCAACATACAAAAATCCAAAAGTTGAGACAGAAAACTCAAAGTTAATGTTCTTATACACGTTAGAAAGGTCCAGATAACCTCTACCAAAAATTACTTTCATTTCTAAATTTTGGATATCTGGACCATTTCAGATGTCAAAAATAAAGGCTTCACAATCTAGCTGCCTGAAGATTGTGGACAACAATCGCCATGTAACACCTGAAACCTCAGCTTCAGTTCTCGTCAAACCCCCAACACAAAAAAAGAGTTTCCAAAATGAAGCACTGCCTAGCAAATGAGGGACCAAGAATGGATTCCAATGGTAGGGGACGGAGTGCTGACTAGCGAATCATTAAATGATAATACTAGGTTCAAGTCACAAGACATGTCATCCAATGACGGCATGTCCTGAAGCAAATGAAAGAAGACCAACAGGTCTCTGCAGGACTAAGCATGATGCCCAAAGTCAACGGCTGCGGAAGCACTGAGAGACTTTGGCAACCAACACCATCTACCCTCGCTTTTTTCTGTGGTGAACTAGCTGCCTTCGAGCCAAGGTTTCCTTCCAACGTTGCGTCAATACATGATCCCTCTTTCTTCTTCCTTCTGCATACCTCGGCATAGTCTTGGTCCAAATGACCTTCACAAAAACAAGCCTCCTATATGAAACATGAGAATTTCCTTGAAGTACATTGCATTCCATGAACCTTGCCTCCAGACAGAATCAGAAGTAATTAAAAGAAGGGCTTTGACCTAGATGCACAACCATCAAAGTCACAATCTGAATAGGAAATTGAGATTGACTTGCCATCGGGTTGCATCACAAATCACCAAGTGAACACAGAGAGATATTGTATGCCTCCTTTCATGCACAATTCATGCACTATATTTATGCGTCCAACAAAAGAAGGTCATGCAAATTATTAAATGAACTTAAATAGTATTACTGAATTATGTTCTGCAACTAAATAACAGTTAAGATCAATATGATAATTACTTAATAGAAGATAATGTTAAATCTGCAGGCAGCTTACAGTGAGCTTCCTAGCATTTTTACAGAAGTTCTTTATATAAGATTTTGATATGGCATCTGTATCTCTGCCTATGCTCGTGAGTAATTTTCTCACATACTTCTCAATAACAAGACAGTCAGCTTCAGCCTTAGCTTGATATAACCGCTGCAGATTGACATAGTACCTGTAAAAACACCCCCAAAATTTAACGAAATGATGGAAGTAATAAGATCACGTACTTCTAAAACATGAAAATAGTACAGACTCTGTTAAGGATGTCATGTCTGGAATTGACCCTTCAAGGGGTGGTTCCCCATGGCCTTCATTCTCTACAAATTCCTGAAAGAAGTGTCCCATAAAAGATATTAGTGAGAAGTCGAGACTTTTTACTGAAGAAGATTGTGTAAATACATAATGAAAAGTCAGAGACTTTATACTAAAGATGATTATGCGCAAATATATATCGTACTAAGAAAATTGGATTAAGTTTCTGAATAAAATATATGCACAGAAACCTTTGAAAGACTAATGACATCAACACTACATCATGCGAAGTTCCTATGATGTCTTTCACAACTACTCATCACAAAACTTCGTAATGTTACCAAGCCATATCACGTTTATAGCATAAGCTGATTTAGGCCCATGCGTTACCCCCTTCTACTAATCTCATTTCCTCATCCTCTATTTTCAGGTGTGTTAGTAATGTATTCTTATGGTTCCTATTTATTCATTATAACCCCTATAGGGACACGTGTATTTTTCCTAATTTTGAGTCCTCTAGGGTTTTGTCTTATATAACGACTCCTAGACCTCCTGAATAAGACGTGCAATTTCATTCTCTCATTATATCCCACACGGTATCAGAGCAGCGGTTCTAAACAGGTGTTCTGACCTAAAATCCCGTCGCCACCAGCTAGCCATAATCCCAGCAAAGCCCCGCACAAGGGCTCTCCCTGGGCCACCACCAACCGAGGTGCTCCAGTCCTCGTAAGGGCTCCTTGTGTGATGCTTCCCTCAGCTACACGGCATCGAAAGCCCTACTTTGAGGGGCTGGAGTGATTGGGTCTCCGTCTGGAGCCCTAAGCCACGCGCCAAGCTTTCCAGTGAAGCTCTTGCATGGTAGGGCACCACCATCGCCACCCGGAGGCTTGAAGCTCCTCCTTGGCTTCCATTCAAGCATGTTCTCTGCTACAAGCAGCCGCATTCAAATTCTAAAGGAAAAAGAATGATGTCAAGGCCTCATGTGGCTTCTAGGGAGTCTTGTGGGGCCTTGATCAAACTCCTGGAGGCCTGAAGACTCTGCATGACTTCCGCCCAACCCGTCTATAGAAGCCTCTGCCATCCCTCCTTGGCTTCAGCCAAAATCTGAAAGGAACTCCATCTCACTGCCAAAGACGTCCTAGTAAGAGACACTACAAGGGTCTGAAATCATGATGTTATCACATCTATGTTCGATTAAGATAAAGAGTTACTTTTCTGGTCACTTTTTTCTTGACTTGCGCGATCATCATGGCATCCACAGAGCCCAAACCCTTGTACCTGACTTCTTCTACGATGGTACAGGGCACTTCTATCAAACTGAAGGGCTTTGAGAACTGCGTACTCTGGTCTCGATCGTTCATGGCATTTATTGGTGGTCAGCGAAAGAACTATGTTTTTATAAAGGATCTACCCAAGGAGATGGACAAGGACTATGATACATGGTATGTGGACAACTGCCATGTCATTACTTGGATGACCAACAGCGTAGATTCAAACATAGCTTCGAATTTCTCCATAAGGAAACGACAAAGGCAATGTGGGAGAGTCTTGAGCATACCTACTCTCAGAGGGCAACCAAATCCAGGCTCTCGGATATTTACATACGGATTTGGTATGCTAATCAGGGAGATACTACCCTAGTTGAGTACTACGTGTTTCTCACAAGGATGTTCGAAGAGCTACTCATTTTTCAGCATGACATGTCTATCGCTTTCTGTCTGGATAGCATCCGCGATAAAGGCCTGTGAATCAGTTTTTGATTGTCGATACATTGCCCAACCTTACGACCATCTTTGGACAGTTGCAGGAACTTTATTCTCCGCATCCTCCTTCTGCGGAGACTACAGCCATCTTGCTAAGGGACGGCCCAACAACCAAGGAGGACACATCCGTGACTTTGGCCATGGTCATGGTCGCGAGTCTGGACGTCGACGTGATTATGGTCACGAGCATGGATGCGATCCTACAACTGCTCGCTATCCAGCATGCACTCATTGTGGACATTGGAATCATCCATCTGAGAGTTGTTGGGCAAAGTTCGGCACGCCTCCTAATGCCAGCAGTGCCTATGAGACGGCTTCATACGATGGCACATATGATACTGTTGAGGCCTTACATGATCAGCCTTCTAGTGATAGTCAGATACCATTCACAACATCTGAATATGCTCATCTGCGACAACTTCTGCAAAACACCTCAGCCATAGACAATAGTATTATTGCTTCTACTGCTAGTTTGGCTACCACCTTAGGTACCATTGCCAACTCTGCTTCAGCATCCAGCCCTACATGGATTATTGATTCAGGCACTTCGATTCATCTGACGGGAGAAGGTAGCCTTCTCACCTCATCACGGTTGTCTTCCTCTATGAAGACTGTTATGGGCAATGTGGAGTATTCCCCTAAACTCTGATTGACTGGAGTTCATTGTGTTCCTGTGTTTCTGCTTAGTCTTTATCTATACAAAAGTTATGCAATGTGCTTAACTGTAAAGTTATTTTTGATGAGTTCTGTTGTTACTTTTAGAACATCCAGACGAGACAGATTTTTGGCAGGGTACATGAGAAGACGACATCTATTATCTTGATATCCCCTCTTATTATAGTTTTGCTAGCGTTTGCGTCAATCTCTAAAGATCCTTTTCTCTGACACCTTTGCCTCAGTCATCCATCTGCAAAAGTCATCTCTTTAATGTTCCTTGAACTCTCTATGCTCAAGTCTTTTGAGTACGAGGTATGTCAGTACGGGAAACATCATCAAGCATCTTTCTCTGCACGTACTGAACCATGTCGTGAGGCCCCTTTTTCATTACTCCATTATGATATTTATGAACCATGTCTGGTCCATACTCTTGGTGGGCATAAGTATTTTTTTTAAGCCAAAAACAAGGGGAGACAGTCAATGGTGTTCGCCCCACAGATTATTTATATAACGAAACAAAGAGGAGAGACAAAAGTGAAAGGTACATAAATAACCAACTACAGATCCCACTCATCTACCAATCTTGCGGCATGAATTCTCACGTTTTCCTTGTAGAAGCGTTGCCCATAGAAGAGGATAACATTCCTACCCAGCCAAACGACCCACAGAATGGCGACTGGATAGACGAGCTCCCTCCGAGATCTGCTCTTACTAGCAACCATCGAGCCGCAGAAGGAGGCCAGATCCAAAGCGCACAACCAAGTCAACCAGGCCTCCCCCAGATCGGGATCACCTTGGGGCACTTAAAGAATAGATGCTCAATGGTCTAAATCGCCTCGTCGCACAGAAGGCACCTATCAGAGATGGAGCCCAGAAGCCTAGCACACCAGTCCCTCTTCATCAGCCTTTGTCTACGTAACAGCCACAAGAAGAAACCAATCCGCTCGGGGAGCTTGAGAGCCCAGAAAAACGCACAATCACGAATCACAACCTCCGAGCGAGACGGTGGAGGCCTGCAAATCGCCCCGAATGCCTTCTTAACCGTGAAAGGACCTGCATGCCACCCCTAATGGTCCCTTCCCACCGTTGGTCGTCCCACATCCTTGATAGAATCCAGCAACGCGAGGAAGTCCTCGAGTCTCTGGTCTGAGAAATTAGAAGAGAAAGCAGGGAACCAGTTACCATCCGACCAGCAAGACGCAACCATCGCATTTTTATCATCCGCAAGAGCAAACAAGCGAGGGAAATGCGCGCATAAAGCCCCCCCCCTCCTTCAGTCATCAGATCAGAAAACGAGGGACTCGCCACTGCCAAGGATCAGCCTAAACAGAGAGATATGCCAGGAGAAGACGTCCACCACCCCCTTCCAAAACTGTATGGGAGAATCCATGCGAGCACCTTGCCTCAGCGGCGCCCCTCCAGTACCGTAGATCTTGCGCAGCACGGTACAACATAAATCCTCCGCAGGGCCCCATATTCTGCTTGCCCACTTAAGAAGCAAGGCCTCGTTCATTTGATCCAAACTCTTGACACCCAGCCCCCCCCCCCCCCGCCTCCTTGTGGAGCGTAATTTCTTCCCATTCAACAAGGTGAATGCCCCCCGAGTCCTCCCCATGCTTGCCCCATAAGAATCTACGCATAAGCTTCTCAAGCCGAGCACGAATTCCCTTCGGCAAACGGCGGTTTAAGAAATAAACAGGGATGGAGGACAGAACCGCCTTTAGGAGGACCAGACGCCCCCCCCCTGAAAGAATGGTCGATTTCCACCCCGCCAATCTCGCCTCCACCTTCTCCACGACTCTGAGCCAATCCCGCAGCCTTGTTCTTCCCACCGTCAAAGGCATCCCCAGATAGTCCACCGACAAGGAGTTGCAGTCTGACCCTAAGGCCCGAGCACAAGCGCCAGCCTCATCCACGGAAAGGCCGAACGCGATGACCTTGATTTATCAACATTCTTGAACATACCGGACAGTTCACTGAAGATATCCAAGGTCACGGCCATGCCGGTGGCCCCCGCAATGCTCCCCTCAATGAAGAAGATAGTATCGTCAGCATATTGTAAAAGTGGGATCAGCGACCCATCTCTAGAGTACCCAACCGAGAGATCGCAATTAACCACGCGAAGAACAATGTGCGCCAACACATCCGCAGCGAGGACAAATAACAGAGGAGCAAGGGCGCATCCCTGACACACGCCCCTACGAGGATGGAAGAAACCACCCTCCGGGCGGCCATTCACCATGACCGAGAAGGAAGACGTTGTCACAAAACGTCTCATCCAAGAAATCCATCTCTCCAGGAACCCCCTACTCCGCAGAACCGACCACAGGAACCTCCAGCCTAAGCTATCATAAGCCTTTGCAAAGTCAACTTTCATAACACTCCTCGTTTATCCCTTCTCCTCCAGCCCGCAATGATCTCCGAGGCAAGCATGAGGCGGTCCGAGATCTGCCTACCATGAATAAATGCAGACTGCAGTGGGGAAATAATACTCTCAAGAACACGGCTCAGCCGAATGGCGAACACCTTTGTGATAATCAGATAAAGCGCGTTAGAAACAGCAATGGGACGAAAGTCCTCAATACGTTCGGTCGTCGAGGATTTAGGAAGTAGAATGATCAGAGATCAGTTAATCCTATCGAAGCCCGCATTGCCCATACAGAACTCAGAAATGACCTCCAGAACATCAGTGCCAACCAGATCCCAAAAGTCTTTGTAAAAAGCCACCGGGAAGCCATCCGGGCCCGGAGCCCCATCTGCGTTCAAGTCCCAAACCGCACCCTTAACCTCCTCCAGGGAAATATTCTGAGTCAGCATATCACATAAAGAGGGCGTCAAGGGCGTAGCCCCGAGACCCGACCATCTCCAAATTCTCGGTATAGTCCTCGTCGAGAAGTCCTTAAAGTGTTCGACAATAGCTTTCCCCGTTTCTCTGTTACCATCCACGCGCACACCACTGATCGTAATCGATCTCAAGGCATTGGAACGATGCCTCCCGCTAGCAACGCGATGAAAGAATGTCGTGTTAACGTCCCCCTCCCGAAGCCAGGTATTTCTCGACCTCTGCCTCCACTCAGTGACCCGCTTAAGGTCTTCGGATGCAATTAGTTTTAAAGCAACCGACCGAATAGCCAACTCGTCCATCGAGAGTTCCCTACAATCTTCCAGAGCATCAAGCCTCCGAACCACCTCCTCAGACTCCATTCTTGTAGCGCATCTGGCAGCCCTGGACTCCCTCTTGAACGCACTCAGCCTCGCACGTAAGGAGGCAAGCTTCTGAACAAATCGAGACGCAGCCGAACCGGAAACATCCACGTTGGACCAATGGGAGGCCACCACCTCCCTAAAATTATCCTCCAACAGCCAACACTTCTCACAAGTATTGTTGATGATTACAGTATTTTGTCAGTTTTGTTGATAATTACAGTCGATCATCTTGTGTCTATTTGTTAAAAGAACGATCGGAGATTAATACTATTGTTAAGAATTTCTTCCATTATGTTAGGAATATTATTCCTCGAGAGTCTTTCGCTCTGATAATATCTTACAATTTACCCAACATGATCTAACAAACTTCTTTGCATCTCAGGGCACCACTCATCAAACCTCATGTCCTTATACCCAGCAGAACGGGGTAGCAGAAAGGAAACTCAGACATCTACTAAATATTATCCGCTCCCTCCTCACCCAGATGAGAGTTCCTAAAACCTACTGGGGTGATTTTATTCTGACCGTTGTCCATCTTTTCAACAGAGTTCCAACTACAACCATAAAAAGTTCCACCCCCTTCTCCCTGCTAAACCCAACTGAGCCACATGTTCCTCTATCCCTAAGTGTAACGACCCCGTTTCTTGGGCCGTCGGATCCTCCCATATCTGGATCTGGTTACTCAGCAATAATTTATTCAGCAATCACAACTAACATTCAGAAATATACTGCAAATAAAAATACTTGGAAGAAAGTATTTCAACACTTTTCCATTCACAAAATAAAGTTTAGAGGATACATTGTCCCACTATAACCATTACATGTACATCAGCTTGAAAGGAAAATATACAAAAGATTACTAACTACCTTAAAGAGTAAAGCTACTGTGGCTGGCTGGATGTCTAATATGTAAGCCGGATGAATTTTTAAAGTCCTTACTATGGCTCACCGATACCTGTTGAGTTTTCCATAAATCATAGGATAAAAATTAGCGAATGCTAAGTAACGAAGAAGAGAAAAGCAAATAAATTGTGCAATTTTTTTCAAAACTTGATATCATAATATTTCATTCCTTTTTATTAATTTAAGTCATATTCCTTTCTATTCCACATCAGGGATTAGTCCAGGGGAACCCCACCATTCTTGGACTCCGAAGCTGTGGATGCTTCGGGATTGGAGATTGTGTTGATCTTGGTAAGCTTATGCCGCCGCACGTCGCCTCAACCAATCCTCCAATACTACCCTGACAATTTCCTTTTCTTTTATTAAACAGGGTTTCAACCCTCAGCCTGGAAAATCAAATGAGCACACCGTCCTCGAGGACTCGGTTGCTTAAAACCTCAGGCTAACATTTAATCATATAACCTAGCGGCTTTAAATACATGTTATCGTGACCCAGCCGCTATTGAACCACTCGTGCCTCCACATGACACGACCACATCTTCCGTCGTTCCAACCCGAATATATTGGCTCCCGGTACCACGCGTTGCAAAACATTCAATTTGTGCGCACTTATCATAACAGGGCAACCGTGTACCACCTAGGTAGGGAAATGCCAATACGGGTTCTTTCCGACAACCTACAGGTTGCATGCCCGACCTGTAGTACTACTCCCAGTCATCCTTATCGTGACACATGATCCTTTTCAGGATCCAACTCAAATCACACCAATTCACATGATGTAATTCTTTCGTTAAGTCTTTGATTTGCATAAACCGCAATACTTGTTATCGACTCAAATATATATTATTCATAACCATATGTATACTCCTATTTATGCCTATTTTAACTCCCAAACCCTAACTTTCAGAGCCAACGCATCAATTTGATGTGTAAATCTTATTTTAGTGGGAATTACAAAGCAATTCTTCAGACTTTTTCAAAAATAGCCAAAATTAGGGTTCTTCGTAGCAAAGAACACTAAATCAAGAATTTCAATAATTTCGTATGAAAACCCAACAGCAAAAAGAAGGATTTCGTTACCTAATCGAGCTCTCTCGTGTATGCAAGGCTTTATCGAGTTTCGTTTTTAGAAAGGCTAATTTAAGGCTCCTGAAAAGATCGAATTTCATTTTTCGTATCAAAACGCTAAGAACATGTTAAGAACGCGAAGAACGAACGAAGAACGCGAAGAACGCGAAGAACACGAAAAACGTCAAGAACATATTTTCTCTTAGAAATTCGGCAGAGTTTCCCCTTATATCGGGATATATTTCTCGGAAAATTTCGGCAGAGTTTCCCCTCATATCGGGATATATTTCTCGGAAAATTTCAGCAGAGTTACCCCTTATATCGGGACATATTTCTCGGAAAATTTCGGCAGAGTTTCCCCTTATATCGAGACATATTTCAAAATAAAAACGAAAAGAGTTTCCTCTATAAAATCAATCGAGAGGAAAATAACAATGAAACTGAAAGAATATACTCAACAACAAGAGATGAAGAACCGGTAGACACCACACATCTTAGGTGAGTGAACGTGTGACGAATCACAGGGTCACTGACGTGCACAGCCGCCCGCACCTAAGTAGGGTATTACACAGATTTCTCCATCGAAATAACTATAAAAGCATAATACGAAGAATAGAAACATAAACGATGGAGAATCGGTAGACACCACGCGTCTTAGATGAGTGAACGTGTGACGAATCACAGGGTCACTGACGTGCATAGCCGCCCGCACCTAAGTAGGGTGTTACACAGATTTCTCCTCGAACCACAACAGGAAAACGAATCGGAAAGAAATATGAATCAAAAACAAAACTTGGAAGAACAAGAGTATGAATTGAAAGCCTAGCTTACGAAGCAACTAAGAGAGGATCATACCTTTCTTCTCCTCGTTCTCCCGGCAGCGCTTCGCTAGCGCTCCTCCCTCGCCTCCCACTCCTCCTCCCAACCTCTCGACCCTAACCCTTGGGGTGGTGGTAGTGTAAGTTGTAGAGAATGAATGGGTAGGGGGTCTATTTATAGGCCCCAGAAAACCACTAACCATGGTAGAAAACCATGGTTTAGACCTCAACCATGGTTTAGCGGCCCATGGTTTTGGCCCATGGTTTTAGCCAAAACTTATCCCAAACTTGGAGCTTAAGTTAGAACATTCTAGAGGATTCTAGATTCGCTAATGACGCTTAATTAACACTAATCGTGATTAACTTTCACTAATCGCGATTTAACTTTCGCGGCTTACGCATATCTTTTGTTAACTATTGATTAGTGTTTACTAATGATCATTAGCGGCTTTCAATCGTCATTAATTTCTTTAATCATGTTTAATTAGTTTTAATGACAGTCATTATGGATTAATGACATCTTAGCCTTCCTTACTTCTCTTTCTTCTGAAATTCATAACAAATCGAAATGAAGTCTGATTCACACGAAACAAATTCTGACGGTTTCCTCTTTACGAGCCGGATCTTATTATATAGGATCCGAGATATGCCAAGTTCAAGGCTTTACACTAAGAATCTTTGGATGGGTGGTCTTTGTTCATAATTTTCACATTGAAGACAAACTTTCTCCTCATGCAATCAAATGTTTTTCCTTAATTATTCTCGTACTCAAAAAGGTTACAAGTGTTATGATCCTATTGGACATCGCTATTATATCTTTGCAGTTCTAACCTATTTTAAGCAGATCAGCTTCTTCACTCAATCTATCACGGATATTCCTATGGATCTCCCACCTCCACCATTGTCTATAAGCAAGCAAATATCTCCACCACCGGATGCACCTTTACCTGTTTCTTGCAGGATGATATGCCTTCTTAAAGTGTCTATTCCACTGCTGTCCTATATGGTCCTCAGGAGCATCCCATTGCTCTATACAGAACTAAGAGGCAATGTACTTTTCATCTTATGTCTCATTTCACTTCTACTTCTAGTTTATCATATATTGACAGAAGATATGCAAATGCTATCATGACTATTTCTATTCCGAGAAACCACCATAATGCTTTACAGGATGCAGGATGGCGATAAGCTATGAACGAAGAGATGGACGCTCTTACTTCTAGGGGACATGGGATCAGGTGGAATGCCCCAAGGGGACTAGACATGTGGCAGGCAGATGGATCTTCACAACCAAGCAGGTTCCAAACAGGTCCATTGACAGATTGAAAGCTCATCTTGTGGCTAAAGGGTTTACATTGACATATGGGGTGGATTACTTCGAGACATTCTCACCGATTGCACGAATGGGCTCTATAAGGACTATCCTATTAGTGGCAACTAACAATGCCTGGCCTATCTTTCAGCTAGATGTGAAAAACACTTTCTATATGGGGATCTCAATGAGGAGGTGTACATGATGCAGACTCTAGATTATAAAGTCTAGGGGGAGTGTGTATATCGACTTTGCAAGGCAATATCTGGTCTAAAGCAGAGTCCAAGTGCATGGTTCGACAGACTTACTGCAGAAATCAGCAATCTTGTCTTTCAGAAACAACCTCTGACTATTCTGTCTTTGTCAAAAGACGAGCAACCGGTACCGTTATACTTGTTGCTTATGTGGATTATAAGGTTGTCACATGTGATGATGATAAATGGGTACTAGAGACCAAGGCCTTTCTCCAGAAGGTGTTCGTCACCAAGGACCTTGGTCCACTTCACTATTTCTTGGGCATAGAAGTACTACGCACTACAGAGGGACTTCATCTCTCACAGAAGAAATACTGTCTGGATATCCTTACTGAAGACAGATTACTTGGATGCAAACCATCTGGTATTCCTGTAGATCCGAAGAAACACTCTACATCCTCTATTCATATCTTCGAAGATGTTAATCAATACAGAAGTATGCTTGACAAACTTCTTTACCTCATTGTCACCAGCAGATATTTCTTATGCAGTCCGTCAAGTTACCCAACACATGGAGCAACCTTGTTACAGCCCACATATGCAGCCCGCATAAGCGCACAGGGCGCATAATGGGTGGCTCCATGAAAGCGATGCGTTGAGGGCTATGCGACGCATATTGAGAGTCTTATGTTATGTTACTCTTTCAAATTAAATAATTCTCAGTCCTTATTATGTAATTTACCCATTAAGGTTTCTCTCTTCTATATAAGAGAACCATTGGCTCTATGAATAAAGAACGCATTTTCCTCAATGTAGAGAATGATAATACGAAAGCATATCAGAGATAAAGAATAAACATGGAAAGAACATCGATGTGTTACGTGGAATCCTACTCCGTGACGGATGAAACCATAGGAAAAGTCCTCTAAGGGCCATGTATTCTATATTACTTTCTCTATCTCTCAATTATTACAATGGGTGTGGAGCTTACTATATAGCCTTGCAGACAGACTGGAGTCCACTAACAGTAGATGTGGGACTAAATCAGTGGATGTGGTAACTGGATCACAGAGGGATCTAATTACCGATCTATGAAATGATGCATACTCTAACACTCCCCCTCAAGCCGGAACATGCATTGCTCAGCTTGGACAAATAGAAAGAAATTTCTCACTCAAAGTACAAGAAAACAGACAATATTAACTTAATGCAAACTTTATTGGCTGACTATTGGGTATGTTGCTTCTCATACAGTACTGGTGAAGAGTAATTGAAGGGCTGGAGTGCGAACCAAAGTGGATCTCTTCGTCATAGAGCGTGTACGTTGTACCGCATCTGTCAGAGTCAGTGAAACTGGAATGAGTCTCCACCTGAAGAACTCTGACATGCAACTGCTCCATCTCTTCGAAGGTCAAACTGAAAAAATCCATGGAAACGTCCTCATCAGAGTCCACGATCGCTGAAGAATGGAGTCTGAGAGTCTCCTTGTCGGAGAATTGCGTATCTCCCGTACTAACTCGGAGAATGAGATCTCTAGTCTGGAGTCACTATGAAACCACACAAAAGCCCTAAGCCCGTAAATGGCTCAAAGAATGGGGTCTTTACACTAGAATCCCTAATGATCACAAGAAAACCATGAGTCAGCCAAATCAAGTATGGGTACCTCTCAAACAATGAACGCGCACATGTGCACATCAATTCGTAGAGCATGAAATCTAGACGTCCAAATCTAAACTAGAGAACCTGAATCTGACATATAGAACTCTACATAATACTCTACCTTTCTCTCATACTGGTCGGAATAGATGACATCGACCAAGTTGGGAGAAGACATAAAGAAGGGGGAAATGAAGAAAACAATAAGCTGATCTCCTTTTTTCGATTTTTTCTTGAATTTTTACGAGTACAGCTTCTCTCTTTTTCCTTTTTTGTACATGCCTTTTCCCTTTTTTAAAAAAACTGATGGCCCAAATGTCTCGTTGCTTTTTTAAGCAACAACATCCCAGCTTTTTTTCTCTCTTTTTTTAATACATTTGGGACAGGCTATCTAGTATCGACCCAAATTTGCACCTAAAGAAATTGCATCCCTTTTTTAATACAAGACTAGCAACATGTGCCTTTAGAGCCCCACAGACGATTAATCTCTTCAAATAGGAATAGGAATAGGGTTCTCGTCATGGAAGACTTTCTCGCAACGATGCCAGTGTTGGAGAACAGGAAAGGACCATTGCCATCGCATGGGAAGAGGAGTGCCTCCTCCCTCTTCTATCGATGTTGCCCTCTCACATTGAGGTCTTGTTGTTTCCTAAAGTATTTTCGAAGCGATAGGGTACCGCTTCTAGGGGAATCACTTGAAAATGTGTTGCCAATGAGGAGACCAATTGAGTGATGTCGCCTTGGAAGGAAGAGTCATGTCGCCATCCCGAGGGTGTGCGTGCCGCCTGGATTGAAGAGAGGGTGTCACCAAAGGACTCACCGCCACCGTTAGGTCATCTCATGAGGAGGTTGAGAGGGGCATCAATGGCGAGAGGGGTTGCCACCTAGAAGCATCAGGTTCCATCGTACGAACGGCTTGTGCGTGAAGGTACTGGAGATCGGTTCCCTCGTGGGTGGATGGCTTCGCGTGTGAAGAGGAGATGCACAAGGCCTGATCTGCGAATTTGGAGGCATGGATGTGCTGTGGAATTTAGGATTCGAATAGAACCCTAGTAGCTAGGAGAAGAAGTTGAGCGGAGATGATGATGCTAGGGTGAACCGCTAGATGTTTTGGACCTACGAATTGTGAAAAAACCCTATCCTAAAGGCATACAGAACTGTGGATGAAGGGTTCCCAGAAACCCTAGAACTTGATGTCATTGCCAATATAGAAACAAACCTTCTGTGATTAGGAACTATGTAGAATTAGGGTTTCAAAAGAAACCCTAGAACTTACTTGAGCTCGAACGATCTCGAATAATATGAAAAATCTTTAAGAACACCCAAGAATCAAATCTACTAAGTTAATCGAATCTCGAATACATTATAAACATAAAAATAAATCATCAAAAATCGAAACCGCTCTGATACCATGTAGAAAACGATAATGCGAAAGTATATCAGAGATAAATAATAAACAACATAGAAAGAATACTGGGATTTTACGTAGACCCTACTCCGTGAGGAGCGGGATGAAACCATGCGAGAAGGCTTCTAAGGGCAGGGTATTATATATTGCTTTCTCTCTCTCAATTGTTACAATGGGTGTGGGTCTTCCTCGCCGTCTCTTAGCCGGCTCATCCCAAATCAAGTATCTTCTAACTGACGCATCAACCGACCTCCTTTGCAAGCAGTCAAACCATCTTAAGCGGTTTTCTCTCATCTTATCATCTACTGGAGTGACATCAACTTTCCTTCTAATCGTATCATTTCGAATCCGATCTTTTCGCGTATGTCCAACATCCATGATGCAGATTGAAAATTGGTGTGTCGGCTAAAATTAAAATAAGTGGGCGGTGGATTTTGTGGAGAAAATGGATGCAAATCGATTTACACGGCGATGAAAAAAAATATTTTTAAGGTGGATTTTTGGTGGAAGAACTAATTGGAAGGGTTGAGGAGAAGAAAACTCGTCGGGAACACGAGGGATAGAGAGGAGAAACATGTAGATCACGTGAGGGGAGAGAGAAGGAGAAGGAATAGAGAATAATTCTCAATTTTATAACATACTGAACTGTCTAAAAACAATGGACCACCATCCCTTTATATAGGAGGGATGAGATTACAAAAATAGAAATCAAATTCAAATTGACAATTAATTATCCTAATTTGACTCTAACCAATTAACCAACTAATTTTAAAATTCAAATCATTAACTAATTAATCGAGATCACGGGCGATCTCGTTTATTTAATTAAAATTGCGACAACTCAAATAAACGTAAATAAAATTGACAGATAAAATTAAATAAATATTCGGCCCTATACTTCGGTTTCACGTTGCATCAACTCTCCTCCGCTTTTAAAAATTCGTCTCCCGACGAATTGCTTGATCTGCAGGCTTGGAGGTTGAATCCGCGTTCTCAGTCATTCCCTGGAAGAATTGGTGTGGAGCGAATTGCGGAATCCACACGCGGGCGTTGGTGACGCGGCCTTCGTGGTGGAAGAACAGGTGAGGCGCATATGCGGGCGTCCATCCGATTTTCTTCTTGTTGACGTGGTGTTCGAAGAACTGGTGAGGCATGAACAACATGGCTTTTGGAGGATCCATGGCAAAGCAATAGCACAATGAAAGGAGAGGAGGAGATGTGGCCAATGAAGGAAGCCATGGGGTCTTTATATAGATGAAACCCAAGGTCCTAGTCCTAATAGGATAAGGAAGTCTCTCCCATTGCCTTCTTTCAGCACTTCTTTTAAAAAATTTTCGCAGCAGGGGGTTTGGGCACAATTTTCGCGCCCTTTTATCTAAGCAAGTTTTGTAAGAGGAGTTCTTGTCGCTCTCTTTTGAGTAAAAACTTTTGCATGGGGGGATTTTTGTGTAATTTTCCCAATGTGGTTCCCAATCCCACATGTCACGAGATTCACGCCTCTTAGTCATCGGCCCTCTCGTTAGGGCTTTCCCATTCTTCACGCGCGCACTACGCGGACAGGGGAGGCGGTGCCCGCGATTTCGTTCCCTGGAGTTCGGCGTGACTCGCAATGGCGAGATGGGCGGTGGACGGTTGGAGTGTCTGGTGGCGGGGGAATCAGGTATGGGAAGTGGGGTTGGCGGCGGGACAGAGATGGCGGGGTGAGTGAACGGGTATGGAGAGATGCGGCGAGGGGAGGGTATCCAGAGGCGGGCGACGTGGTGGGACGGGAAGGGAATGGAAGGGGGCATGCGGATGCGGGGGGGATGCGGCGAGATGAAACGCACTGGGTGGGGGGTGGTAGCGCGAGGGTAGGCGCGAAAGAGAGGAGGAAGGGAGGGGGAAAGGCCGCGGGGAGGAGAGGGGCTGCGGGGAGTGGAGAGGCGGTCGACAGACTGCAGGGGGGCGAGGCGGGTGCGCGAGGGAGGGGCGTCGTTGTGCGGGGACAGAGGAGAGGGGATTGGATGGTGGAGGGGAGGCGTCGGCGGGGTTGGGGGCATGGCTGGGTGGGGCGACGGGGCTGGAAGGTCTGTCGGGTTGGTGAGAGCACCGGGACTGGATGCGGCGGCCAGGGATTTTTTGGGAGCGTGAGATTGGTGGGGGGGTCCCGCGAGGAGGCTGGTGGGGGAAGGGGACTCGTCGGAGGTGCGCGGGTGGTGGCTAGAGAGGCTGGGGTTGAGGCTTGCGCTGCCGGGGTAGGGGGAAGGCAGGGGAATGGGTTGGCGACAGGGGTGGGGCAGGGGAGGGTGGTGCGAAGGTCGCAGATGGCCTGTCAATCAATTCTTGTGGCTTCTGCGAGTCAGAATCTACCTGGACAGCGAGCGAATCGTCGTTGACGGTGTCGTTTCCTTGGCTTTCTTCATCAGGAAGTTGGGCGAAAGTTTCACCGTCTCTCTTGGCTATGAGTCCTTGTACTTGTCGCGTCCATGATTCTCTATTTTGTGAGAATTTGAGCATATTTGATAGTGCTTGTGTAACCTCAACACGCCATGCACGGTCGTTGGGGCGAGTTCCGTTGGATTTTCTGCGTGAATGACGAGAGGGATCGCCAGATCGTGAGGACGACCTAGATGCCATGCTCTGATACCAAATGATGCAGATTGAAAAGTGGCGCGTCGGCTAAAATTAAAATAATTGGGCGGTGGATTTGTGGAGAAAATGGATGCAAATCGATTTGCACGGCAATGAAAAAAATATTTTGAAGGTGGATTTTTGGTAGAAGAAGAAATTGGAAGGGTTGAGGAGAAGAAAACTCGTCGGGAACACGAGGGATGGAGAGGAGAAACGTGTAGATCACGTGAGGGGAGAGAGAAGGAGAAGGGATAGAGAATAATTTTCAATTTTATAACATACTGAATTGTCTTAAAACAATGGACCACCATCCCTTTATATAGGAGGGATGAGATTACAAAAATAGAAATCAAATTCAAATTGACAACTAATTATCCTAATTTGACTCTAACCAATTAACCGACTAATTTTAAAATTCAAATCATTAACTAATTAATCGAGATCACGGGCGATCTCGTTTATTTAATTAAAATTGCGACAACTCAAATAAACGTAAATAAAATTGACAGATAAAATTAAATAAATATTCGGCCCTATACTTCGGTTTCACGCTGCATCAATCCACCTTAGCATTTTCGTTTCTGTCCTGTCATTCTCTGCACATGTCTACGGCTCAACGACCAACATTCATATCCATATAGCATAGCATGTCTCAAGGATGCTTTGTAATACTTTCTTATAATTTTCAAAGAAATTTTCTTATCACATAGAATGATAGAGACTACTCTCCACTTTACCCAACCTGCATTTATTTTATGGGTAACATCTCCATCGATTTCCCCATAATGTTGCAAAGTAGATCCTAAGTATCTAACAGAATCTTTCTTCTGGATGTTATTGTCTCCAATCTTCACCTCGATTCATTCACTACTGCTTCCATCAAATGTGTACTCCATATATTAGTCCAGTCCTACTTATACGAAATCCTTTAGTCTCAAAGGCATGCCTCCAAACCGCAAGCTTCGCACTTACTCCATCTCTAGTCTCATCAATCACCACAACATCATCGACGAATAACATACACCAAGATATCTCATCCTGAATGCGGCTATTCAACTCATCCATGACAAAAGCAAAAAAGAATATGGACTCAAAGTTGAACATTGGTGGAGACCGATGTTGATGTCAAAATAATCGGTCTTCCCATATTAGATCCTAACACAAGATGAAGCCACATCACACATATTCGTTATAAGGTTAATGTATAGGAAATGTACATATCTTTTTCTCCAAAACTATCCATAAAATCTCCCATGGACCAAATCATAAGACTTCTTCAAATTAATAAAAATCATATGGAAATTCTTCCATATAGCTTTATAAATCTCCATTGTTTTCAACTAGTGGATAGCTTCAACAGCTGAGTCACCTGACATGAATCCGAATTGATTTTCCGTTACTTTGAAAACTTGCATCAACCTTCTTCCAATCACATGTTCCCAAATTTTCATAGTATGACTCATCAATTTGATACTTCTATTAACAATTTTCAATATCTCCTTTATTCTTAAAAAGAGGCACAACAATGCTTCTCCTCCATTCTCCATGTATTTTCTTTATTTGCCAAATAACATTGAATAAAATTTGTGAGCCAAGTCAAACAATGTTCATCTAGAACTCTACATACATATATAGGAGTATCATAAGGTCCTACATCTTTCCAAGGTTTCATAGCCTTTAAAGCCTCCTCTACTTCATTCATTTGTATCTATTGGAAAATACAATAGCATATAGGAGAAAATCCCTAGGTAAATTACATAAGAGGTATATGAGAGATTAAGAAATAGATACAATGAGATACAAATATCTCAACACTCCCCATGCTGGAGCATATATGTCTATCATGCTCAACTTGGAACAACACCTCTGGAATGGATCTCTAACAAGTGCTTCGGTGAATATATTGGTAGTCTGTTCTCTTGTAGCAACATGGGAGGTGGATATGAGTCCTTTCTGGATCATCTCTCTGGTATAGTGGCAATCTACCTTGTGCTTGGTCCGTTCATGGAATGCGGGATTATTAGCAATAAAAAGAGTTGATTAATTGTCACATAAAAGCAGGAAGAGGTACCTCAACTGCAACATCAATCAAAATCAATTTAACCCACATCATCTCTGTGCTCCCTTAAACCATGGCTCTGTACTCAGACTTTACGCTGGATCTAGCAACAATTGTTTGTTTCTTGCTTTTCCACGACATGAGTAAGCTCCCAACAAAAAGCGTAAAGCCAGATGTAGACTTCATGTCCTAGGGACATCATGCATAATCTGCATCTGCACAAGTTGTCACTTCAAGAGATGTGCCTTTGCTGAATATAAGGTCAGTAGTGCCTGGTGAAGTCTTCAAATTTCTCAAAATCATATAGACAACATCCATATGTACCTTCCTGGGCTACTCTAAGAACTGGCTCACCTTGCCTACAGCAAAGACTGTCTGGCCTGGTGATAATAGCATAGAGGAGCTTTCCAACAAGCTCCATGTATCTCCTCTTAGCTACCTCGACAATGTCATCATCATATAATCTCATGCTCGGATCCATAAGGGTAGTAGCAGGCTTGCACCTTGTCATACCTGTCTTAAGAAGAAGATCAGTCACAAACTTCCTCTGAGCCATCACCAGACCACGTTGGTCCATGGCGAACTCTAATCCAAGAAAGTAACGTAGACTGCCATCCTTAGTCACAAACTATTGACCTAAGAACTCTATAGCATCCTGAATACCCTGTTCACCATCACCCGTAACAATTATATCGTCAAATATAAATCAGAATGGCAATGGTACCTCTTTGTATCCTCTGAACAAAAAATGAATGATCCCCAGTGGACCGCACAAACCCCTAGTACTCTATCAACACTAAGAGCTTCTGGTACCAAGCTCTCAAACTATGTTTCAGGCCGTAAATTGCCTTGCGGGGCTTGCATACCTTTTAAGACTCCTCTTCAACAGCAAAACCTGGTGGTTGCTGCATGTACACCTTCGACTGTAGATCACCATATAGAAATGCATTCTTCACATCAAATTGGTAAAGAGGTCAGTCTCAAGTCACAGCAACCGATAGAAGAATGCGTAAAGTTGAATTTCTAGCCACCAGTGAGAAGGTATCCTAGTAGTCCACCCCATATGCATGGGTGGACCCTCGTGCAACAAGCTTACCTTGCAGCGATTTACACTGCCATATATGTAGAAAGGAGTGAAATGAAAAGTTACATTCATCGTAGCCCTAGAGCTCTCTTATATAGGAAAAAAATCTAAGGAAAAATTACATAAAGCAGATCGAAGAAAAAGAAAATACAAACTAAAGGTAGTGAGATATAAATATCTCAACACTCCCTATCAAGTTGGAGCATATATGTCTATCATGTTCAGCTTGGAATAGCAACAGTGAAAAGGACCCCTAGCCAGAGCTTTGGTAAACATATTTAAAATATGGTCGTCTGAAGCAACGTGAGAGGTGGAAATAAGTCCCTTCTGAATTAGATTACGAGTGTAATGACTGTAATGACAATCTATAAAAACCTCAAAGGGAGTCTCGTCCTCGAGACTCGAGTCAAGGTTACTCTGTGTGTTGTCTGGATTTCATACGGACATAAAAACCCCAACGGGTTTTGAACCCAGAAAAACCTCAAAGGGAAAACAAGTCACATTCCTTTAACAAATTTCATTTCGATGATCCACTTGAGGAGATACCAGAGCATGGAGCTGAGGACTATGAAGACTTTGACAGGGAGCAGGTCCTTGTTGACTTTGCAGATAAGGATGCACGCGAGTACTCTGCCATTCACAGGCACCAGTTGGTCTTCACTTCCTACCAATGGGCCAATGTGCTCATGTTTGAGGGCACTGGTACGTCAGATGTTGCTGAGAAGTGGCTGAAGAGGATGACGAAGGTGATCCGACGTAAACGGGCACCCGGATCCTAAGGGGTTCATCATATCCATGAACGTCAGATGAAAGCTGCAGGTGCATTGGTGAGCCCAAAAGGCATCACCACAAACTCATAGTGTCCATAACGATTCTTGAAAGCCATCTTTGAAATGTTTGTCTCTTGAATCCTCAGCTGATGATAGCATGAACGAAGATCAATCTTTGAGAACACTGAAGATCCCTGAAGCTGGTCGAACAAATCATCGTTGTGTGGTAATGGATAACGATTCTTCACCGTTCTCTTGTTCAGCTGCATGTAATCAATGCATAATCTCGTGGATCCACCTTCTTGACGAATAACACTGGAGCACCCTAACGTGAAGTGCTCGGCCTCACAAATCCCAAGTCAAATAACTCCTGTAATTGCACCTACAGCTCCCTCAACTCAGCTGGTGCTATGCAATATGGCGCCATCGAGATCGATTGTGTATCTGGTTGTAAAGTAATCTCGAACTCGATCTCTCTCTCAGGAGGTAATCCTGGTAACTCATCAGGAAACACATCTGAATATTCCGATACTACTCTGATGTCATGTGCCATCGGCTCATGATCAGATACCTCTCGAACAAATGCTAGACATGAATCACAACCCTGATCAACAAGTCGTTGAGTTCGTAACACAGAAATGTACTCCATTTTGGATTCATGTAATGTACCCTCAAAAGGGAACTCGGGTAGATCCGGAATCCTGAAGACAACCATCTTCCTAAAGTAATCAACAAGAGCATGATGAGATGAGCTGATAACCAATCCATGCTTAAAATCAAGTCAAACTCATCAAGCTGTAGTAGCAAGCAATCTGTGATCATCTCGTGACCGCCAATCAGTATTGGTAAGTGTCTGACTATCAAGGAAATGACGAACAACTGGCCACCTGGCCCACGGATGTGGTATGGAGAAGATAGTCTCTGTGACTCTACCTAAAGAAGCTAGTAGCCTCGAAGCAAGGAAAATATGTGTCGCTCCAGATTCAAACAAAACATGGAAAGGTCAGCTCAAGACTGAGACCATACCTTTCACCACAGTACTTATCGAACGTGTCTGCTCCTTGATTGTAACTCCTCCAACACTCAAATGTAACTGTCTCAGATGAAACTCTAGATGACTTAGATGTAAACATGGATGATTTGGATGTAGAATCGCAAGGTCTGCTCGTGAAAGTAAATAAAACTCAAGCGGTGAGGTAGCTTATAACCTATAAAAAGGCTCTTCCGTCTCACCCTCTAATTGGAAGTGCGGTCTAATAGAATGAAAGGTCTACTCCAAAACTACGCCCCGGAGACGGGTGAGAGAAACTCTCCAGAAAAGTCACTCTAGAAAACGGCCCGATCGGTAACGGGCAAACGAACTCATACGAAAAACTAAAATCGAGGACCCCGCGCATGAGTATCCTAAAACAAAGGGTCAGCGGAGCTGGTCAAAAGTCGGGATTCCAACGAGGCGTAAAAACACTGCGAGCTCGCGTGAAAACCATGAAAGGAACTGGGATCCTAGACCCGCGCACTTGGCGGTCGCTGCCCTAACTGGGCTTTCTTTTCCCCACCCAGTTGAGGGTCACCGCACCCTCGCACGGTCAGGTGTAAGGGTCACCACGACCGGCACTCTAAATTATCAGTCTTCATTGATTTACTATCATATGGATGTATATGGTTTGACCTTCCTTTCTCAACATCTTGTGTAGTTAACTTAACAGATATGGCTATCAATCTCAACCTTATTAATGAAAATGGTTATAATCATACATGGATGTTTACCATTATAGTCATATGCACTTCTTTGGAAAGGATTCCCAAAAGAATCAAAGAATAATAGAAATCATATACATGGCTCATTGCAGAAGTGATGCGAAGAGCCCAAAATCTGATGTTGCTTGTGGTGATGCAACTGCTCCACTTTGGTGTGCTATCAAGAATCAAAACCATCAGCCATATAATCATTCAGAGGTCGCAACAACATATTTTAAGCATCCTAGAGATCACGACAGCATATTTTGAGCATTTGGTATGCTCTACTTTGAGTATGTTGTGCCCAAAAGAGGCATGGAGCTCAATCTTTATCTTATAACTTGTTAATACGCATTTTAATGTTGTCTAATTCTAATTTGGTGTTCTAAATAGGACTAAAGATTTCAAATGGAAAGAAAATATAGTAAGTGGAGAAAAAAACCATAGTCCTTTAATGGTTGCAGCACAACTTCACATGGATGGAGGCGACGGCGTGACGATTGGCGATGACCGACAAGGAAGAAGAATCTAGAGCGAAAAGAGAAGAGGACTTGTCGAAATACATATGTTGGGAGAAGAGAATGAATTGTTTATTCCAGAGAATCCTAGGCTCTCTTATATAGAGAAGGTCTATAGGTAAATTACATAAGATGGAAAAATTAAAGTAAAAATAGCAGAAAAGGTACATAGAATATATAAATATCTCTACACTCCCCCTCAAGATGGAATATAAATATCAATCATGCTCAGCTTGGAAGAACATTTCTAGAATGGCCCTCTGAGCAATGGCTTGATAAAAATGTCGGCAATTTTGCTCTCCAGAACTGGCATGAGAAGTAGAGATCAAGCCCTTTTGAATCATTTCTCTAGTATAGTGGCAGTCTACCTCAATATGCTTTGTTCATTCAAGGAATGCGGGATTATTAGCAATGAATAGTGCTTCTTGATTATCACATTGTAACTGCATGGGTAGACGTATATCTATATGCAAATCTTCTAGCACAGCTCGAACCCAAAACATCTCTGTACTTGCCTGTGCCATGGCTCTATACTCAGATTCTGCACTAAATCTAGCCACCATTGTTTGTTTCTTGCTTTTCCAAGAAACTAAAGAACTGCCAACAAACACTGCAAAATCTAAAGTAGACTTCCAATTCCTAGGGCATCCTACATAGTCAGCATCAGCACATGTGGAAACCGAAATGTTTGTATCTTTCCTTAATAGTAGTCCTGCACCTGGAGAAGACTTTAGATATCTCAATATCATGTATATGGCATCCATATGTACTTGTCTGGCCCCCTCCATGAACTGACTCACCCGACTTACTGCAAAAGCGATATCTGGTCTAGTGATAGTAATACAGAGAAGCTTTCCCATCATCTCTTTATATCTTCTCCTGTCAACCTAATATGTATCATCATCATATAACTTCATGCTGGGATCTATAGGAGTAGTCGAGGGTAGACACCCGATCATGCCCGTCTCAACAAGTATGTTTGTAATATACATCCTTTGGGTCATCACAAGACCCTGCGCATTCCTAGCAAAATCCAACCCTAAAATATATCGTAGGGTGTCAAGATCTTTAGTAACAAAATGACGGTCCAGAAATGCTTTTATCATCTTTATCCCTTGCATAACATCTTCCGTAATAAGTCTATCATCAACATAAACCATGATAATAACAATACCTCTGGGAGTCTTCTGCACAAACAAAGAATGATCTGCATTTAATCTTTTGAATCATTGCCTTTCAATTAGGTTAGAAAGCTTTTGAAACCATGCACGTGGGCTTTGCTTAAGGTCATATATTGCCCTATGAAGTCTATACACCATCTGACTCTTCCCCTCAGCAGCAAACCCCGAAGGCTGCTGCATGTAGCCTTCTTCCTGCAGATCCCCATACAAAAAGGCATTCTTAAGTAACATCAAGCTGAAACAAGGGCCAATCACGTACCACAGCAACTGAAAAGAGGACACATAGAGTCGAGTGACGCGTGACAGAAGAGAATGTATCCATATAATCCACGTCGTATGTTTGAGTGTACCCTTGCCCCACTAGCCTTGCCTTGTTACGGTAAAATCTGTCATCTGCATGATATTAGACAGTAACAGATGCACCTGGGGGAGTTGAGACCAAGCTCCAGGTATCCTGCAACTTCATAGCATCCATTTCCTCCTCCATGGCTGAGCGCCAGCAACTATCCTTCAAGGCGTCCCGATAATTCCATGGTATGTCCTCGGTAGATAGGGCAATAGTAAACCTATGAAACTCCCCTGTGAGACGATGAAAGGAAACTTGTGAAGCAAGCGGATATGATGCCTGGGTACGCTTCTGCTTCCGTAAGGCAATAGGTACATTCAGATCATCAGAAACAGTACTCGTCGGTACGTTAATCTCCTGCAAAGATCCCTACACTGGCACATCGTCAAATCCATCGTTAGTAATGTTATCTAGACAAACATGAGGCGTGCTAGATGATGGACGAATAGCATGAGCAGGGACAGACTGACAGGTATAGAATTTCGGTAAAGGTGAAACTGGTGGTGGAGGAGGAGGTAATGACGGTGGTGGTGAAATGACAAGAATCGATATGGTAGAAGACGGACGCAGGAGGAGGTGGCACATATACCTCATCATCAGATGTAGATGAAGCCAACTTGTCACCAGTAGGAGAGAA
This sequence comes from Ottelia alismoides, assembly GCA_037367405.1. Lineage (NCBI taxonomy): Eukaryota > Viridiplantae > Streptophyta > Magnoliopsida > Alismatales > Hydrocharitaceae > Ottelia > Ottelia alismoides. Next base: position 97,337 of record JAZKJV010000599.1, read on the forward strand.
ATACATCACAGACTCCAAAAAAGTGGCATCGGCACTGATGTAATATTTAATGCTCAAAGGATCATAGCATCGGTAACCCCTCCGTATCCGAGAGTACCCAACAAACACAGATTTGACATCCCTAGGTGAGAGCTTGTCAAGTTCCGGAGTCAGTTGGTGGATGAAAGCAACAGAGCCAAAGACAAGAGGAGTGAGCGAGAACAACTCCTTGTCAGGAAAAACAATGGAAAGAGGAACGTTCTCACCTAAGACAGAAGATAGCATACGATTCACTAGATAACATGCCGTAAGGACTGCATCACCCCAAAAGGAATGTGGAGCACGACTCTGAATAAGTAGAATCTGAGTGATATCAAGAAGTGACGATGCTTTCTCTCTACACCGCCATTCTGTTGAGACATGTAAACACAAGTGGTCTGATGGATAACACCTTGAGACGAAAAGAAATGTGAAAGAGCACAAGTAAAAAATTCCAAAGCATTATCTGTTCTCACAAATTCGACAGTAGATGAAAAAATATTCTGCACTTCACTTATAAGATTTTTTATCACACCCCCTGCTTCAGATTTATTCTTCAACAAAAACACCCATGACAACCGAGAAAAGGCATCAACAACAATAAGGTAAAACGGTGTCCCTGGTGATTAGGGACACGACTTGGACCCCAAATGTCAACATGAAATAATTCAAAAAGGGAGCTACTGCTCCGACACTAGCGGCTAGGAAAAGCATATCTGTGATGCTTTCCCAATTGACATGTTCACACTGAAAGGAGGAACGCAGTAAAATCTGCGGCAAGATATGACACATCTTCTGAAGAAGGAGGTGGCCAAAGCACAGGTGCCATGTAAAGGGAGACACTGGTCCACTTGACTGAGAGGAGACACCAGCATAGGGATTTCGGACGAGGCGATAAAGATCATCCTACTCACGGCCACAGCCAATTACTCTGCCTGTAAGAATGTCCTGAAAAACAAGAGACGATAGATCAAAAATAGCGACAGTACAAACCCTTCATGATCTGATTGATAGACAATAAATTCATAAAAAAAATCTAGAGCATGCAACACATTATGTAGACGTATAGAAGGCGTCGAACTAATCTCCTCTTGTCCGATGATGGGAGAATGGATCCCATCTGCTATCACTACAGTCCTCCCTAGTGGAACCGTTCTTGAGGAATTAAGTCTTTCTTCGACCCGCAAAAATGATGATCGCACCGGAGTCCATAATCCATTCTGAAATGTCAGATACATGACAGGAAGTAAAAGCATAAGCACTGCCAGAGGTATTATCAGTAGCTGACATAATGGCAGAGGCTGATGCAGTTATATCACAGTTGCCTCCCGGCGATGTTGTATAGATGAAAGGCATGATATCTCGTAATCTGGCAACAAGTTCATCAAACCTCTGGTGTGAAGCAGTTGTAGGTGGAGAAGCAGCGTGCTTGACTATAGGCGTTGATGTCGGAAAATCATGCTTAGAGTAGCATGTATCCGCCATGTGACCTGGGCGATGACAGAATGTGCAAGGCTGACGGATGCGGCCACCTCTACCACGAGGTCCACAGCCACGAAACGAAGAAGAGGCTCCTCTGCATCAGGAGGCCGCCATCGCTGATGGAGGCTGAGCAGTAGCAGTAGACGGGACAGTGATTCTACTGAGCCTATGATACACTTCCTCCATTGGAGGAATAGTAGTATCCGCAAGAATCTGCGAGCGAGCAGCATCATATTCAGGGTCAAGTGCTGCTAGTAAGACCCCAAGCATTATAGCATTCCAAAAAGTCTTCTGCTGCTCGGGTGTCGCCATAAGGGAATGATGCTGTAAAGCTTCTCAAACATTACCCCCACCCCACCCCAAAGATGTATACAACGAATGAAGAGGACATCTGTTCTGCTTGACAGTGAATATGTCATGTTGGAGTTGAAGGATCTTGATCTCGTTTCGCACCTGCGAGTATGTTGCAAAAAGGATGTCCCACATCGCCTTAACAGTGGGTTGATGGAGTACATCATTAGCAATCTCCATCGTTAGTGTTACTGAAAACCAGACTTTGGCATACGAATCAGCGGCCTTCCATGAGGCATAAACCCCAGTCTTCTCCGTCGGCTCTTCTTCTGTAAGATTGTGCTTCTTACCATTTGACTTCATGAGACTCATGAACCGTGTAGCTCAGAGCTCATAGTTTGTCCCATCCATCTTGACAACGAGCGCTGGACCTTTGAAAGCGCATATGGAGGACATGTAGACCTTGTTATCTGGCATCTTGTCGAAGATATAGAACTAGGGTTTTATAGACCATTAAATGAATGTCTACACAAACATCTGCATATGTAGACCTATGCACTCAAACCCATAGGCGATGAGAGAGAAGGAGAGGGGGCGGCAACGAGAGAGGGAGGGGTGGCAGCGATGAGAGAGGGAGGGAGGGGATGGGCGACGGCGGAGAGAGAGGAAGGGGAGGCGGCGGCGACGGTGAGAGAGGGAAGGGGGAGAGGGTGGGCGACAGCTAGGGTTTTGGATTTTAGGTTGGCTCTGATACCAAGTTGGGAGAAGAGAATGATATGTTTATTCTAAAGAACCCTAGGCTCTCTTTAGAGAAGGCCTATGGGTAAATTACATAAGATGGAAACAAAAAAGTAAAATAAGCAAAAAAGGTACATAGAACATATAAATATCTCTACAACATAGAAGTGCGGCGAGAAGAAGCTAATTGGCAAGGAAGAAGCAGGAATATGGAGTTTCACAGCTCACGACCTCAGCCATTGACGATGAGGGTGTTAGGTTCGGGCCCTTTGGGGCTTTTCTGTTTAAGTGAAGTCTCGAAGAGGCGGCGCCTCATCACCTCGATGCCTCAAAGACCGCCTCAACCTCTAGGCGTGCGTTGAGATGGTTTTTGACAAAAAAAACCTCGAGAAGTACGCCTCAGCACCTCGAGGCGTGTCTTTAAAACATTGCTTATACATAGCTTTAAAGCAATCTCTTTTCATTTTAAGCCTCTCTTGCGCTCCTTCGCTCCTCCACCACCAAGCCTCCTTTTATCCTGGGACTCCTCCCTCAAACTCGCCAAGCATCTCTTCCTTTCGGATACAAGATGATACTGCCTCTCACATCTCATTCACTCTTCTGTTATAATCACAAGATAAGTCTTCTAAAACCTTCTCCTTGAAACTTGATTGCTTCAATTGAAAGTTCCACCATCTAGTTCTAATGATCACGGAACTATCCCTTTACCAACCCTTTAACTGCATATCCATGACTAGCAAGCGATATTGAGATGTCAAGCTCTCTCCTGGCATTACTTTGCAGTCTTTGCAACACAACTGATCTCTTCTCATCATCACAAAGTAATCTATCGTGTTTTAGTCGGGCCACCTTTATAAGTAATTAAATGCTCCTCCCTCTTTTTGAAGAGAGTGTTTGTTATGAAAGGTCATAAGACGTTACAAATCCAAAATGGCATTTCCCTCTTCATTTCTATCCCAAAGCCATGGCCTCCATGAACATTGGCATACCTTGAAGCATCCTTTCGCACATGTCCATTAAAATCTCCTCTTATACAAATCATCTCTTTTTGTTGGATCCCTTGCATAATCGTATCCAAATCCTCCAGAAAATGTTTAATCATTTCTTTCAAACTACTTTGTGGTGTATAAACTGAGCTGGATTTTAGAATTTCTTTACGCACCATTTTTAGCAAAAGAATCTGATAACCGAATCTTTACATCCTAACCACACTATCCTTCAAATCCTTATGAACAACCACTCCAACACCATTTCTAGCATTCTCTTTACTTGAATAACATAATTTAAAGTGTGTCTTCTCGTTCTCCTTTGCTATCTCTCCAACTCATTTTGTCTCATGTAGACAAAGTATATGAATCTTCTTTCTGTCATATCTACCGTCTTCATTGATTTTCCAGTCAAAATGCCAATATTCCAACTACATATCTGCAACTTCCTTTGCAACCTCTTTTTAACTAACATCTTTACTCTCATGCATCCATCACGCGAGAAACCTTACAAATTTTGGACTGCATCTGGATGATGACGCAGCAGAACTAGCTTATTTGCCCAACTTCGCATTGCATTTGAGCGATGCAATGCGTCGCAAGTAGGAATGCTCCAACGAAATACATGCTTATGGAATAGATCATTGGTGGGAAATATCTAAACATTATATTTAATGTCTCAACGATTCGATCATGAACATGGTGAATCGCATAAGCCAAGAGGAATGAGGCAATGCTAAGATTGTCAGTATGCAATCTTGTGAGATAATGCATTGATGTGACACTTAATATAAAATTACTCCCCATAACCGTTGGTTACTTTAAGGATAAGCAAGCAGCACAAACCGCATAAGAAAATAATCTGACACCCAACACACGAATAAAAGCAGGACCTCAGTGTCCCACAGGGAAAAACTTTGCAAATCATTCACATGTTCGAAGTTCGGATTGATGGTAGGGTTTCTTTCAACATTACTACCTCAACAATATTTGCGGTAATGCAACAGAACAGGAGATGTACTTGAATAACTTTGGGATATATAAATAAAAGACGGCTTCTCATGAATAAATGAATGAATGAAAAACGATACCTTCATAGCAGACACCAATACCCAAAAGTCTGGTGTGCTAGAGTCAAGCTCACACGAACTGTCATTTATGATTTGTTGAAGATGAGAACCTAGGATAATTTTGCATAAGTACACAACTAGCAATGAAATAATGAAAAATTGAGGCAACACAGGAAAATTTTTCTTGCTTAGCTGACTAAGCATGCACATGAACCATAGATCTGAATATGAATTTTGCATACTGCTAGGAGTGTGCTAGATATAAACATTCTTGAGATTGTCTTATATTTTGTGTCTTATTTTTCTTTATTTTCGTCCCACGTGACTCATGTCCTATTTTGACCACCATTCCTCCTACACAATGTTGCAAAAAGTGGTAATCATTATCCAATCAGTAGGGTCATTGATTACTAATTAAACGGTATGTGGGAGTTTAAACGAAATTTAAGCCGGTTCCGTGGTTTTGTATTTTTTAATTAATACAAAATTATTAATAAATATCTAAAAAATATAAATAAATTAAAGGGATTTTATCACTTGTGCCCCTCCGAGATATCGCAATATCAGTTATACCCCTATCTTTTTGGTAATATCAGTTGTGCCCCTAACTTCTTGCTCCGTCACCAGTTGTGCCCTTCCGTCAGATTGACCGTCAAAAATTAAAATAACCATGGTTTATTCAAACCATGGTGTGGTTAAAAAGGGCATTATGGTCCATACCCTTCTTCATCTTCTTCCTCCTCCATTTGCTCTTCTTCCTTCTATTCATAATTTCTCTCTCTTACTAAAACCTTCATGCATCCATCGAATCTCTAAAATTTTTATATTTCCACTGACATATCACTCGTTACGGATCAAACGATGAATTTTATTTAATTTTTGGATGACTTTTTATGAATCAATTAGTCAAAAATTTATCAAAATTTAACAAAAAAACTCAACTCCAGTTTCAGCCACCTCAGACGGAGGAGGAGCGCGGAGGGGACGGAGGAGACGCGGGGGCCGGAGGAAGGATAGGCGAGGAGGCGGCGCGTTCAGGGGGAGGGAGAGGCGAGGGCAGGGGACGGGGGCAGGTCGGGGCGGAGGGGCGGCATGGGTGGGGGAGGTCGGGGCTGCAAGGGGGCGGGGGAGGTCGGGCAGAGGGGCGGCAGGGGGTGGGGGAGGTCGGGCTGGGAGGGGGGTGCGGGAGGTCGGGCTGGGAGGGGGTGCGGGAGGTCGAGCGGAGGGCAGGAGGCGCGGCGGCGCCTGGCGGAGAGCTGGCGGTGGGTGAACCTCCGCCACCCCGCGGTGGTGGACGTGAGGTGCAGCTGCAGGAAGTCGAAGCTCCTATTCTCCCTCTTCTCCTCATCTTCCGCCACCGCCTGCAACTCCAAGCCGCCGAAGCCCAACCCCCACTCCCCCGCGAACCACCACCACCCGCTCTCCTCCTACTACCCCTTCTCCCCTCCCTCCACCACCACCACGACGCCATCCTCCGCGCCTTCTCCGAGATCTGGTCCCTCTTCTCCGGAGACGGCGAGAAGAGGAGGCCCGTATCGCAGCACCGCCGCCGGCGCCACCATTAGCAGCACCGCCGGCGCTCGTCACGTGAGCTCCCCTTCCTGCATGAATAAATGCAGCAAGGGGCCCGTATCGCAGCAAGGGGTTGCTGAGAGATGGCGGCGCGAGGCCACGCCTGGAGATGGAGGCGGAGAGCTCGAGGCGGAGCTGGCGGCGCGGGGCAGGGGCGGGGGCGGCGGTAGAGAGGGAGGAGGAGGTGGTGGAGGAGGAGGAAGAAGAGGATGGAGAGGAGGAGGAAGAAGAAAAGATGAGGAGGGTGTAAAATGACCTCCTAACCTTTTTTTTAAAGTAATTCCGCCTATGTCCTCAAAGTTAACGACCGTTTGCACTGTGGATGGACGGTCACTAACCCGAGGGGCACAAGTGATAAATTATCAAGTTTTAAGGGGCACAACTGATATTACCAAAAAGATAGGGGTATAATTGATATTGCGATATCTCGGAGGGGCACAAGTGATAAAATCCCTAAATTAAAAATACGATCACATATCCATACTATAGATCAAATATTGTTAGATTCGAAAAATTTATCATCCAAAGGTCAAAATAAATAGCATAAACAACTAAAATCCATAGCCAAATGTCAAAATAGACATCATAAACAATTACAATGCATAGTATGAATCAAAGAATCATGGATAACACATAAGACCGTTTAAACTTCGTTTAAGAGGTTGTTTAACGTCGTTTATGCAGCCCACCCGCATATGAGACGAACTTTGACTAGTCGGTGCGATCGAAGGCCACATGCGTTAAGCGGTCGTTTAAGCCGTTTTTTGCATCCATGCTTCTATACAAGGAAAGTACAATGCAACTTTTTATTTTTTTAAAGAATCAAATTTTTTGTTTTTTTCCAACGTCGTATCAGAGCTTCAATCCTAAACCGGAGGTCGGATATGCCACCCAAACAAGCTTCCTACATATCCCACCTAAATAAGCTTCGTTCCTCCTCCAATGAAACAATAACCCTAACCCACAACTCGATGCCATAGCATTTGTGTGCATAGGCCCCAATGTTGCAAGTTTTTTTTATTTCAAACCGGGTGAGTCCCCACTGCGGGGATCACCGCCAAATAAATTTCATTAATAACATATCATATTACATTACCGAGAGACCCAGAAGTTATACAAAGTGTTACATTGTGCCACTGCATTCTCACTGCAGAAGCGCTGGTTTTTAAAGATTAGCTCATTGTGGCCGATCCATATAGACCAGAGAGCGGCTGATGGCTTCGAACAGTCCTCGCTTGAATTACCGGCAAACCTTCTGATGGATTCCTAGAATACATGTGTCCCCTCCCACTGCAGCCAATGGATATCGAGATCGAACCAAACCCTCTTGGACCAAACGCAACTAAAGAAAAGATGCTCAGAGTCTTCGGTCACGTTGCCGCACATGTCGCATCAGATGTCCGAAAAGTGGAAGATGCGCCCCCTCCTGACTTTGTCCATAATCCTCCCCCGCCTAAGGCACCAGAGAAAAACCTTGACCCTTACCGGAATCTTGGTCGCTCATCCAATACGCATGTCAGAACAAAAATCAGCGTCCCTCTCCTCAGTACTCCTCGTCAGATTGAGATATGCCTTCTTTATCGTGAATAGGGTACCTCCCCAACGGTAGTGGTCTCGGTCTCGAGAGGATTCACGCGGTGCAAGGGAGTCCAAAAGAGCCAAGTATTCATCTCCACGTTGATCCGAGAGCTCGGCGAGAAAAGTCGGCGCCTATGCGTCCCCCACCACCACCTGAGAGAGGGTCGCCTCCTTCATCGCCGACAAGGCGAAGAGGCAAGGGAATTTAGCCTCTAAGCTTCCGTCACATGTCCAATTATCCCGCCAAAATTTGAAAGTCATGTCGTCACCAACGACAGGTTGGATCCAGGAAACCAGCTGAGACATAATCGCGCGGATACCGGCCCACGACGGAGATTCAAACCTCACTCATCGCGGCTCCAAATCGCCTCTCACCCCATAGATCTCCCGCAAAAGATTAACCACCTGTGTGTTAGATGAGCCCCAAATACGGATGGCCCACATAGACAACAAGGTCTTGTTCATTCCCTCCATATCTCTGACCCCAAGACCGCCATCCTCACATCACTTGGTGACTTCTTCCCACTTAACCAGGTGCATACGGGACTCTTGCTTTTTACCTTTAGACCAAAAGAATATCTTCATCGAGGCCTCTAATTTTTTTCCTCACCCCAACCGGCATCAACCTCATAGACATGAAAAGGATAGGGATGGCAGACAAAACAAGCATCAGGAGGACCAACTTCTCCCCACGAGATAGCGATACCGCCATCCAACCAGCCAGCCACTGCTCCATCCTCATCACAAGACTATCTCAATCCGTCCTTCTGAGCTTGGCCGCAACAAGAGGTAGTCCCAAGTAACGTATCGGTAATCTCCCCACGGTGCACTCTGTAGTAGCTGCTAAGTGGGCAAGGTCTAGGGCATCCATCCCAAAGGCAACGACAGTCGATTTAGCCTTGTTGATTTCCAAGCCGGACATTTCACCAAAGATTTCGGCCAGTTGCACCACATTATCAATCTGCTCGTTGGTACCGCCCATAAATAGAATAGTGTCGTCCGTATACTGCAAGAGAGGGACGGAGATGCCCCCCCCCTATTGTAACCCACGCACCAACCCGTCCCAACAGCCTGACGCAGGTGACCCCCAGAGCGTCCGTCGTGATAACATACAGCATCGGAGCCAAAGGGCATCCTTGTCTCACCCCCTGTCATAGATGTCAAGGCACGCGCCTAGGCGCGCCTAGGCGGCCGCCTAGGCGTCTAGGCGCCCCAGGTCTTGCGCCTAGAAAGAGCGCCTTAGTTTTATTGAAAATGGCGCGCCTTGTGTCTACGCCTTGGGTCGCCTGGGCGCCTTGGCGCGCCTGGGCGCCTAGGCGACTATTTTTTATGTGTTCTACACATATATCGCATTTTGAAAATGCGATATACATAGTGCATTTGCAAAATGCGATATACATAGCGCATTTTGAAAATGCAATATACATGTCGCATTTATGAAATGCGATATATATATATAAAATAAAAAATGATGTCGCATTTGAGACATGCGACATCCATTTGCTTTAAATAACTATATGTCGCATGTCTCAAATGCGATACGTAATACACACTTTGGGCCTACCCAGGCGCCCAGGTGTAACGCCTTGTCGCCTTGCCGCCTTAATAACCATGCCCCCTGTTGTGGTTGGAAGAATCCCCACTCCAGCTTGCCATTCACCAAGATCACGTATGATGAAGTGGTGACGCATCTCTTCATCCAGTCCACGATCCACCCACTGCTCCGGGAAGCCCCTCCTCCGTAAGGAAGTCCATAAGAACCTCCAGTCCACTGAATCGTATGCCTTAGCGTAAACAGTTTTCCAAAGCACCCCTCTTGCTTTCGAGCGCTGCCAATCTAGGCAAATCTCCGTAGCCATGACGAGGCCATCGTCCATTTGCCTCCCCGGGATGAAGGTCGATTGGCCCTGAAGAATCACGGTGTCCAAAACCCCCTTAAGCACGTTCGCCAGGATCTTTGCGATGATGAGGTAAATCCCGTTCGAAAGAGCTATCGGATGAGGTAAATCCCGTTCGAAAGAGCTATCGGTCGATAGTCGTCCACCAGCAAAGGGTATTCTTTCTTAGGAAGGAGAAAGAGCAGAGCCCTATTGATCCTTTCGAGGCCCTTGTTTCCATCCTTGAATTCGTTGATTACCTCCATCAGCTCCTCCAACAATTCCCAAAACTCCCGGTAAAAAAGGATTGGGAAATCGTTCGGACCAGGGGCCACATCCGAATTCAAACCGAAGACCGCCTTCCTGGCTTCCTCCATAGAAAAAGGAAGAAGAAGACCCCCGGCCCGCTCCTGAGATAAAACCTCCACACCAGTACCCAGCCACCCCCAACCACACACCTCTCTCCTCCTCGATTCAGCCACGAAATGGTTTCTCAAAGCCCTTCCAATAGCAGCCTCCCCAGCAATCCGCTCCCCAGCGACTTCGATTTCATGAATGTGATTCCTCCGCCTTCGGCCTGACGCCATGGAGTGAAAGAAGGATGTGTTTGCATCCCCCTCCCGGAGCCACCTTCGTCTGGATCTTCGGCACCACTCCACCTCCTCCTTTTTATCCTCAAGCATAATTTCCTCTAACAATCCCTCCCTCTCCAAGAACTCCTCTTGAGACAGTTCTCTTTCATCGTCAAGGTGGTCCCAGGCCGACACTCTATTCTGAATCTCTGTCCTCCACTCCCTGTGCCTGGCCTTGACATCCCTACCATAGTTCAAGAGGAAAGACTTCAGAATGGAGAGCTTAGCCGCAAACTTGTTGACCGTCGAACCATCCACTGTGCTACCTCTCCAGATCTCCTTGACCTTGTCACGGAAGCCCAGATCCATCAGCCAACTCCGCCCAAAGCGGAAACAAAACTGGTGCCTACTTTCCTCCTCGGACGACCAGAGGATCAAAGTGTGGTCAGAGTAAGTGCGGGGGAGCGCCCACACTCTCTATAAAGGAAACTTCGACGCTCCGACCGGAGAGAGCAGGAAACGATGCAGCCGCGAGTACGATCTTCTATTTCTCCAATCCAAGTGAAAGAGCACCCCGTCGCATCAATGATAGTCAGCCCCATATCATGAAACATCTCACGGAGCGCAGCAGACCCCGGGTCACGCCCGCCACCTCCCTGCGGTCTGTCATCAGGAAGCAACGCAATGTTAAGGTCGTCCCCAACGATCTAGACCCCCAACCCGGTCGAGTCCCCTAGACCCTCCAACTTGCCCATCAAATCATTCTGATCCAACTATTGGGCCCATAAACATTCAAGACCAAGAGCTCAAGCCTGTCGCTCCTTCTGTGAAGTCGCACCGAAAGGCAGTAAGTTGATTGCACTGAGTCCACAAAGTCGAATAAGTTCCTCTTCCATGCAGAGATCAAACCGCCGGACGCGCCTTGCAACCCCCGCTCTGCCAGCTGGAATCGTCCTCCCCATCAAGACTCCTCATCTCAGGCTCCGCTCCAACCTGCAACTTCGTTTCCTGGAGTAGAAACATGTTTGACCCTGCATCTGTTATTAGGTTCTTCACTCTCATTCTTTTCTCCGATCTTCCCAGCCCCCTAACGCTCCACGACGAGATCTTTAGAGGCATAGAGAACGTTGAAGCTTCCTTGGAGGTACAAGACCCAAAAGTTTCACCACACCCCTGTCCAAAATACGGAAACGATTCTGGGAATTCCATGAGGTCGAGGACGAGGTGGCGACTTCGGTTAGAAGCACTGGCTCCCCAGCCTCAAGTTCGGCCATGGCGATCAACGCCGCCCTCCTCTGCCTCCGAGTTGCGGAAGGCTTCCTCACGTAACATGATCCGAATCTGGGCGCCTCTTATCCGGTCACCACAGAGTTAAGAATGTCAGACAGCCCTCCTGGCAGTGGGAGAGGGATTTGCTCCATTCTCGGGCCAACCATCCTTTCCATCTCCTTCCCACCCAGATCATTCTGATCACCGTGTCTCTCCCTTATTATTGCTTGACCATCTCTCTCGAGGTCCTCCCCACAAGCCGAGGTAGGACCGGGATGCAGCTTATCCCCGTTTCTGTTGGGACCATCGAAAACAGTTGTTGCCATCGTAAGATTTGGGACTCTCTGCGTACACCTGATAGGGCCAGAGACGAGGACTTGGGCCGCCTCCCTTGGGAGCTGCCTATCCGTAAGACACTCCTTGATCGGATGCAGCGGCTACATCGGGTCCAACTACGGATCCATCTGGGAGTGGGCCGTGGAAGTACCCGGGTTTAAAGTCAAGATGCCCGACCCGAAGTGCTCCGCCATGTCGATACCCGATTGAGAAGACACGTTGGGGCCAAACATCCCGTTAGGGGCCTGAATCTGCGAATGTTGTTGGAACGGCGCGTGGTTCCCAACAGCCGCCTCTGGGACCTCTGGGAAAAGGTGCGCACCAGGAGGCGGGAGACCAAGAGCCACCTCCAAGCACTGCGACGATTCGCCTTCCTGGCGGTCATCCATCTTTCCCGACCACGAGTCCGCACGACGTCGGTCCTCGTCTCTTCCCGAATCCATCGCAGGTCGAGTCTCACCATGCGCCGCCCCGACACTGGCCCGAACAGGACTCTCCGCTTTCACGATCTCGATCAGAAAGTTCCACCCACCTACTCGGGCTCTTCGCCACCCTTCCCCCGCTAACCTTCGAACCTTCAAGATTGGCTCTATTGGCTCCCCAGAACAGGTGCCCAATGATTCCACAAACTCGATCTCCACCACCCCATCCAGCAAAGCACGGAGGACTCCAAAGATGCAGAGTCTCAGAGGCACTCCTTTGATGCTGACTCGCTCGACCATAGTAGGTTGATGTAATCCATCCTGCGCCGACAATCTGCGCCAACTTAGACTCGTCCAACCTTCTTTTGATCATCTCAGAAGCTCACGGGCCTCAATGTCCACTAGACCTCTCGCCAGCACCTTCATTGCAGAAAGCGGGACCAAGTCCCCTCGAAACAAAGCCGTCGAAACCAGCCCCACATCCGACGCGCCAATGAAAGGGGCCTCCCCCTGATCTCCCCCCTCGCCCACGAGCAGGCAAGGAGTCCGTCCACCTTCAATCCTACGCACTCCGACAATGGAAGGACAACCGTTGGACCTGTGTGATAGACCTTTGCACTGAAAGCAACAGATAACATCACGACGTTGGCGTACGCAGTGAGAGATTGAACTGCATCGGAAGCAACCTCTCCCGAACGGATTGACGAACGTTCTCTTGCCTCCTTCAGCACGGGGACAACGTCGGCGCTTCGTGCGACGTGAAACCAACATCCATCCCTCCTCGGCGCTCTCTCTCGGCTTCCCTTCGAACTCCGCCTTTCGACGATTCACCCTCTCCCTCACCCTCTCCCTCTCTCGCTCCCGCTCCCACATGGTTTCAGGATTAGTAAAAGTTAAGTATGGGGGTCAATGTTGCAAGTTTTTACGCCTAGATGCGTGTTGCGCACCATCACCCACCATCCTTTAAGAGGAACATACAACACCACTACAAATGTCACAGATGCCTCTTTTACATGCCTCCATTGAGCACATATACACATGCATCTCGGCACCACTTAACCTCCTCAACATACAATTGTGCCATGTGCAGAGATAAACCCTTGCAGCAGTGCAACCATGCATGATTAGACTCTTTTGTGTTATCGACCAATATGTTGAGATGTTACCTTTACTTTTGATGATACCTTGGCATCTCCTTCTAGATGATGTAATATGACATGATGGGTTGAGATGGTTACTACAATTGAGAAGAGGATGAGCCCCTTATCCGTGCATATTGTCAAGTTGGATGGGATAAACTATGACTTGTGGATGCAATGTATCTTTAATTTGGTGGACGCATGCAATAAGGAACATATTATGGAGGAAGAGACTAAGGAGAAAAAGGAAAACTACTTGTTCTGGAAATGTGATAAAGCAATTGACAAGTCACATATCCGGTCTAGACTCGTTCCATGGATCGCTAATGAGGGGCTACATCATCACATTGCCAAAGGGATGCAAAAGTCCCTCGAAATTATTCAAGGACATAGAATAGTAAAGAATGAAGAACTGAATGAAAAAAGGTTTAAAAAAATGCAATAACTAGAATTATATTCATATGGATTTATCGATTTCTTGCCCTATTCATACTTATTGACTTTTTTTATTTTTGTTGTAGGGATTTCCCGATAAACAATGATTAATAATACTTATTTATGGTAGCCCTATTAATTGAATAAACCCCATTTCAGTTCCCTCTTCTCTCCTCTCCCTCTTCTTCGATTTTCCAACTGTGTCAATTATCTTCCTCTAGCCTCCATATGGCAGCAGCCAGAGTTGATAGCGAAGTCTTTCGTGAGGAGGGGTTCCTAATTGGGGAACTCTGAATAGACGAAGGGTCTCCTGGTTATTTTGGGCCCCACGGTTGCAGCATTTTAAAAAACTAATAATATACAGCATGTGAATATATGAAAGAAAAGGGAGAAGGCAATTGAACCCCAAGTGGACCGTTGTTCTGAAAAAAATGGGGCCGAAAGAAAAAAATGGACTGATTAAAAAACGGGGAGGCTAAAAAAGAAGTGAAAAGCCAAAAAAAAAGAAATATGACATAAAATAAGAAGAATGGTTATTAAAAAAACGGAAAAGGTCGAGAAAAAGATGACAACAACAAGAGTTTTCCAATATTAAATGGGTTCGGCTACATAGATTATTTGTCTCCATTCAGATCTATCTTGCCGAGAGAAAAAGGAAGAAAAAGATGCATGTTCTTCGTTACTTCTCCCAACTTAGTTTTCCATGTTTCTATTCTGACAAGTTTAGGGGAATGGGGAGTGAGAGCAAGGCACATTCTTCTAGTTGAGATGTATTTACAAGATTTTTTTTGCGCCCATCATCTTCTACTTGTAGCTCCTCAGATAGCGATCTCATCTCTAGGGTCCCTTTATAAGCGAATCGATTTGAAGTTCCCATAAAATATAAGAGAGGCCATTCTCAGGGTTCATGTATGGGAAAGACTCAATTCTAGAGATCTGCATGAGAGAAGACCACCCTAATTCTGGTGTTCGACTTCGAGGTCAACTACTCTAGGCAGACTTCTCTACCTCTGATCATCTCAGACTTCTACAGCCTATCAACGATGTAAAAACCAATACTCCAGACTACTATTGCATATCAGCCATCTTCACCGAGCATCGACTACTTCCACAAAGGTCTCCTCCTAGTACTACTACCCTTCATGCTGGACTTCTTCTAGTTCTAGGTGACTCTACTCTAGACATGTCATGGTTGTCGCAGTATGCTTATCTTGCAGTTTGGTGTTGGTGTTAGAGATGTCTTTATGTTGATCTTGCAGTATGCCGATGGTACTATTTTCTTTGTAGAGGGCAACATTGGCTCTGTGAAGGGAGTCTCTACTCGCTATGATGCTTGTGTTGTTTGGGATGGATTTCGAACTACAACCAAATCATGATTGTTGGACTATTTCGTTATGTGTCACTCTTGTAGTTGATGGGTAAATGGATCACTCCAGAAATCATTTACCGCATCCAGAGTTTAGTCCCACATCTACCAGTTGTGGGATGTGGAAACTCAGTGAGCGATATATAAGAAGCCCCACACCCTCTGTATTCAGTGAGAAAGTTCAATGAACACATAAGCCCTTTGAGGTGTTCTATGGTTTCATCCCGCTTCCTAGGGAGTAGGGTTCCACATTAAAATCTGGTGTTCTCTAAATGTTTATTCTTTTTCTCTGATATTCGCTTCTGCATTATATTCTAACATGATATCAGAGCGGGTTCGATTCTCGAGATTTTTCATTATGTTCTTTATTTTGGTTCAAGATTCGATTATTAAGAAATTCAGTTATGGCTTACTCAAGATTATTCATGTTTGTCTATTGTTCGATCAAGTTCTTGTTCTAGAGTTTAGATGAAACCCTAGAAATTATTCTGCACTCATCTTATCGACTGCGTAAACTCCAAAATTCCTCTAGTTCAAGCAGTAACGGTTTCCCAATCCAGTGCAACCCAAAGTATTGCCAGGCTGAAAGGGATTGTCAGTTCATTCATCGCAGACGGAGAGCTCCCAGGCGGAGGTCTCGAAGTCCCCTCTGCTCCTTATGCCTCCTCTTGCTTGCGGAGGAGCCCTATCACTTCGAGGGCATCGACTTCTCAAGTACAGCCCTCTAGCTTCCAGGCTTCCAGCCCCCGGCGAAGGTGGCAACATCAGGCGAGATCCAGGCCGTACCCCCAACATTTGGGGCTCCATGCAACCGCCATCTTCTTCCTCGCGACCTCCAAATCGGCGCAGGCAGTGCATCTCCCAACCGCCCTCCTCTCCAGTCGCGCGCACCTCCAAGCAGAAGAGCCCTATCGCACGTGCGGTGGTTTCCACGGCATCAAGGCCCCCTAAGGCAGGAAGTATCTTCCTCAATCGCGACTGAGGACGGTGCAGTTCCAATGGCGCAGATCTAGTAGCTCGAGCTCGATCATGCTCCATCGACGGTGATGGGTTCCAAGAAACCCTAAGCCCTCCTATGCGAGCGTGCTCCTCCTACCAGTGGCACCCTCCTCCTCCGCGTGAGTCTCTATCCTTTGCACACCTCGACGAGCGCCTCGAGGTGGTGCTCCCGACATGGAAGGCCGTATCGGCGATATATCGCCGATATATCGATTTCGACAAGGTAGGGGTTTCGATATTACCCAGTATCTCCTTTTACACGGATATCGATGATATATCGGCGATATATCGCCATATCAGCTCATATTGGTCAAAAATGAATGGATTTGGTAGAAAAATCCTAGATATCGATCGATATCATCGATATTTCACCGATATCTCTATATATCAATGTTAATACATGCAAGATTGATTCAACTACTTATCTAGCTACACCCAGTATTAAAACACATATATCTAACTACACCTGGTATTAAAACACACAAAGGTTTATATTTTTTTTTGTTTCGAGCCGGGGGCGTTGCCCCCGCACCCCCGCAGGGGGGCCAACCTGGGCCCCCCCTAGCCCCCCCAGGCTCGTTGACCGGGCAGCGAGACCCCCGTACTGGTAGGGTATGGTGCGACAGGAGGGTGCATACAATGGTTCTTCAACTTGGTGTATGTTTACAAGTTATTTCATATTGTAAGACTTGAATGAAATTGATTCCCAATATCTATAAGTCAATTCTTCAAAACAAAATATCTATAAGGTCAAGAATCAAATATAAATATCGATATATTCAAAATGATCGATATATACGATATAAGTTTCATAGATTGATCGATATGTGTGATCTAAGAGTATATTTGTAAGCTATTTAGTGATCTGAAAACTTAGATGAACTCCATTTTCAATATATATGTCAACAAGTAACAGTACCAACGATATGTTCAATATGATCGATATGTGCAATATAAGGATCATAGTCTTCGCAAATGATATATATGCGTCATCTAAGTGTATATTTGTAAGTTATTTAATGTTATAAGAACTTGAATGGAATACATTTCCAATATCTAAAGGCCAGGAATAAACATTAACAGCGATAGGTTCGATATGATATCGATATGTGCGATATATGGCCTATAAATAACCGATATGTGTGGCATAAGTGTGTATTTATAGGTCATTTGATACTTTAATATCTTGGATGATCTTAATTTCTGAAAAATGACAAAAAATAGCTTTTTGAGCCATTTCCGACATTTCCACCGATATCGTCGATATATAGGCGATATATCCCGATATATCCATTTTCGGGCGGACCGAAACGATATCGATATCGATACGGGGGCTAGGGTTCCTTCACGTAGCCCTAGTTGATCTAGCAACTTGTTCCAAATCCTCCAGTTCCAGCAGTAACGGTTTCCCAATCCAGTGCAACCTAAAGCATCGCTAGGCCGAAAGGGGTTGTCAGGTCATTTATCGCAGACGGAGAGCTCCCAGGCGGAGGTCTCGAAGTCCCCTCCGCTCCTTGCGCCTCCTCCTGTCTACGGAGGAGCCCTATCACTTCCAGGGCATCGACTTCTTAACTGTAGCCCTCCAGCTTCCAAGCATCCAGACCCAGGCAAAGGCGGCAACATCAGGCGAGATCCAGGCCGTACCCCCAACATTTGGGGCTCCAGGCGACCACCATCTTCTTCCTCGCAACCTCCAGATCGGCGCAGGCAGTGCATCTCCCAACCGCCCTCCTCTCCAGTCGCACACACCTCTATGCAGAGGAGCCCTATCGCACATGCGGTGGCTCCCACGACATCAAGGCCCCCTACGACAGGGCGTATCTTCCTCCCTCACGACTGAGGACAGTGCAGTTCCAATGGCACAGATCCAGTAGCTCGAGCTCGATCATGCTCCATCGACGGCGATGGGTTCCAAGAAACCCTAAGGCCCTCCTCTGCGTGCGTGCTCCTCCTACCAGTGGCACCCTCCTCCTCCGCGTGAGTCTCCATCCTTTGCACACCTCGACGAGCGCCTCCAGGTAGTGCTCCCCAAGACTTGGTGGTCGTGGCGGCGGCATTCTTTAGAAGAGGGTTCCCATCGTGGGAACCCTAACTTCCTCATGTGGGAGAAAGGGCCCGATCGGCCAATTCTTTTATAAAAAAAGGGGGGACTTCATTTCCAGGCCATGTGGGCCATATTAAAAAAAGAAAGGAAGAAAAGGAGATAAAGAAGACAGAGATAAAGCCTTATTGGGCTATTGCACATTTAGGACTATATAGGCCGAAAATGTTGAAAAAGGACAAGTGGATTATTTTATAAAAGGAAGGAAAGATATCATACAAAAAGACTGTACGAAAAAAATTGAGGGAAAAGTCGTAAAAAAATGTGAATGGTTTATTTGAAAAAAAAGGGGGGAGGTGACGGCTATAAGAAAAAGAATGAAATAATCGGAAAAATGATTTAAAAAATTGATTGAGAAAAGACAAGAAAAAAATGTGACGGCTTATTTGGTTTTGTTTTCCCTATTGTCTTGTCTTCTCCCAACATGGTCGACTTCATTGTTTTCTGACCAGTTCTACATGTCAGTTCGTCGGATTCCAAATATTCCAGTCAGAGGCAGGCCAGAATTTTCAGGCTCTACAGAGACGTTCAGTTTCAGACTCGATATCAAATTAGTTCTGAGTCTTCAGTTTCAAACACGCATATGTACGCGGTCTTCAGTTTGATATGCACATGTTTGCCACCATTGTTTGTGGTCCCTATCTTTTGTGTTTCGGCTAGGGTTTTAATGTGGTTTCATAGAGACTCCAGAGTAGAGATCCCATTCTCTGAGCTACTATGGGAGAGGCACAGTTCTCCGACGAGGAGACTCTTCAGACTCCATTCTCCAGCAACCGTAGACTCCGACGAGGATGTTTACCTTGACTTTTCTAGTTCCGCACTTCAAAGATAGAGCAGTTGTCCACATGATCCAGTTTTCAACATGTGGCCGGCCAGAGTTCTCCAGGTGGAGACTCATCCGATTTCAGTGGATCTGACAGGCACAGTACAGAGCACACTCAGTTTGACTCACACTCCAGCCCGTTTAGGCCCCCTCACCTGCACGGCATAAGAAGCAACATCCTCGACAGCAACCGACAGTTGTAAACGTTGGCTTGATATTATTTGTAGTATCTTGTAGCGTGACTTTAACTGGAAAGAAGGAAGATTCATATATTATGTCTTCAAGAGACTAAATGGGTTGGAGAGAAAGCAAGGGAGATCGAGAAGACAGGCTTTAAACTTTGGTATTCAGGTAAAGATAAGGGCAGAAACGGTGTTGGAGTGGTTGTTCATAAAGATTTGAAAGATTGTGTGGTTGAGGTGCAAAGATTTGGGGATCGGATTATTTTGTTAAAGTTGGTGCTTGAAGAAGAAATTCTGAATATCATCTCAGTTTATGCACCACAAATTGGTTTAGATGAAAGGACTAAACAAGCATTTTGGGAGGATCTGGATAAGATTTTACAAGGAATCCCACAAAGAGAGATGGTTTGCATACGTGGAGATCTTAATGGACATGTGGGAAAAGATGTTTCAGGGTATGCAAGTGTGCATGGAGGACATGGTTTTGGGGTTAGAAACGAAGAGGGAAAAGTCATTCTGGATTTTGTAACTGCATATGATCTTTTCATAGCAAACACTCTTTTCAAGAAGAGGGAGGAGCATTTAATTACTTATAAGAGTGGCTCAACTAGAACACAGATCGATTACTTTACGTTGAGGAGAAGAGATCGTTGTGTTGCAAAGATTGCAAAGTAATCCCTGGAGAGAGTTTGACAACCCAACATCGCTTGTTAGTCTTGGATTTACAAATAAAAGGGCTGGTAAAGAAAAGGAAGGTTCCTAAGATCACTAGAACTAGGTGGTGGAATCTTCCGCTGAAGCAATCAAGCTTCAGCGAGAAGGTTTTAGAAGACTTATCTTGGGATTGTAGCGGTAGTGCAAACGAGATGTGGGAGGCAGTAGCATCTTGTATCCGAAAGGTAGCCAAAGAGATGCTAGGCGAGGCAAAAGGAGGAGCTCCGGGTCAAAAGGAGGCTTGGTGGTGGAGTGAAGGGGTGCAAGAGAAGCTGAAAATTAAAAGAGCTTGCTTTAAAGCTATGTCTAAGGATAGAACAGAGGAAACTGTCACAGACTATAAAATAGCGAAGAAGGAAGCAAAGAAGGCTGTAAGCGAAGCTAAGTCAAAAGCTTATGAGGTTTTGTATAAAAATCTCAACTCTAAGGAGGACCAGAAGGATATATTCAGGTTGACCAAAGCAAGAGAAAGAAAGACCAAAGACCTTTCTCAAGTGAGATGCATTAAGGACGAGGAAGGTCGCGTGCTTGTTACTCAGAAGGATATAGAGACTAGATGGGAGCAATACTTCCATAAACTTTTCATTGGAGAAGGAAATAGAGAGATCACTTTGGGTGATCTAGCTAGTAGTGAAAGTTACTTGAATCGTGCATGCTATAAACGAATACAAAGAAAAGAAGTAGAGGAGGCTTTGAAGGTTATGAGACCTGGGAAAGGTGTTCGACCGGATGACATCCCTGTAGAAGTATGGAAAGTTTTAGGTGAGCGTGATTTGACTTGGCTTACGAATCTATTCAATGTTATTTGGCAAAGCAAGAAAATGCCTGAAGATTGGAGGAGGAGTATCGTGGTGCCTCTTTATAAGAACAAAGGAGACATTCAAAATTGTTCAAATTACAGAGGTATCAAGCTGATGAGTCACACTATGAAAATTTGGGAACGTTTGATCAAAAGAAGGTTGAGACAAGTTTCTCAAATAAAAGAAAACCAATTCAGATTCATGCCAGGTCACTCAACTATTGAAGCCATCCATTTGCTGAGGAGAACAATGGAGATTTATAGAGTTAAAAGGAAGAATCTCCATATGATCTTTATTGATTTGGAGAAGGCTTATGATTTCGTCCCACGAGAGATACTGTGGAGAGTTTAGGAGAAGAGACAAGTACCTGTCCTATACATTAATCTCATAAAGGATATGTATGATAGGGTTTTATCTTGTGTAAGGACCCCGACGGGGAAGACAGACTATTTTGATATCAACATTGGTTTACATCAAGGTTCAACTTTGAGTCCATTTCTTTTTACTTTGATTATGGACGAGTTGACAAGTCACATTCAGGATGAGTTACCTTGGTGTATGTTATTTGCTAATGATATTGTGTTGATTGACAAGACTATAGATGGAGTAAATGAGAAGCTTGAGGTTTGGAGACATGCATTGGAGACTAAAGGTTTTCGTATAAGTAGGGCTAAGACGGAATATATGGAATGCACCTTTGATGGAAGCAATGGTGAAGGAATCGAGGTGAAGATTGGTGACGATAACATTCAAAAGAGAGATTGTTTTAGATATTTGGGATCTATTTTGCAACATGATGGGGAAATTGATGGAGATGTTACTAATAGAATAAATGCAGGCTAGCTAAAGTGGAGAGGAGCCTCCGTTGTTCTTTGTGATAAGAAAATTCCTTTAAAAATTAAGGGAAAGTTTTACAAAGCAGCCGTGAGACCTGCTATGCTTTATGGTTCTGAATGTTGGCCTGTGAATCATAGACATGTGCAGAGAATGGCTGTAGCAGAAATGAAAATGCTAAGATGGATGTGTGGACATACACGTAAAGATCGGATTCGAAATGATGCAATCAGAAAGAAAGTTGGTGTAGCTCCGATCGATGATAAGATAGCGAGAAAACCGCTTAAGATGGTTTGGTCATTTGCAAAGAAGGTCAACTGATGCACCGGTTAGGAGATGCGAGTGTTGGGATGTTGAGCCGGCTAAGAGAGGGCGAGGACGGCCCAAGAAGTGTTGGAAAGAGACTATAAGAAGGGATCTTAGTTTTTTGGATATAAGTCCGAGATTGACCCAAGATAGATCTGAATGGAGGTGAAGAATCCATGTAGCCGACCCTACTTAATTGTGGGAAAAGGCTTTGTTGTTGTTGTTGTTGTATCTTGTAGCGTGAGTTTGAGATTTCTTTCTAATTTTTTTGAGGCTCAAAAAAGGGGGATACACTCATTGGTGTTCGTCCCGTTATTATATTCCATGAGAAGAATAGAAAGAGATACTTATAAGGTTAGGAGGGGATGAAAAAGAGAAGAGGGAACCGAGTATACAATGAACACACACGGTTAACAGAAGCCGATACCCAGCTACATACACCAATCTGAAATTAATCTGATGGCCGCCAGCGTCACATTCTCCATGTAAAAACGCGCCCTCGAGAAAATAGCCTCATTGCGAGCCCGCCAGATGGACCAAAGGCGCGCAATGGGACCAAGCAGCTCAGGACGAGACCTCCTTCTGTTGGCCCAAAGGATATCGCAGAAGTCCTCCGTGTTTCCAGCACGAGCCCAATCAACATCGTCCCAAACCCGCGTCACCATCATACATTGAAAGAAAAGGTGATCGGCCGATTCCTCTGTCACCCCACAGAGGTGGCATTGGACATTAGATTGAGAAAGAAAAGAGGCGCAACGGTCCCGGGTCATCAGCCGCCGGTGACGAAAGACCCAAGTGAAGAAAGCGATCCGCGCGGGGAGGCGTAGTCCCCAAAGGAAGTCGCAGTCGCGCACCATGGAAGCAGCCAAGGCAGGAGGAGGAGGAAGCATAGCACAGAATGCCCTCCGAGAGGAGAAAGTCCCTTCCTTCCAAGTCCAATGGTCCCGCGAGGGACCAGGAGAAGCGGAAGAGGAAAGAGCCTCCAGAAGGGAGGCCAAATCGTTTGCGCGCTGGTCGGAAAGAACGACCGAGAAGGATGGGCAC
This sequence comes from Ottelia alismoides, assembly GCA_037367405.1. NCBI lineage: Eukaryota > Viridiplantae > Streptophyta > Magnoliopsida > Alismatales > Hydrocharitaceae > Ottelia > Ottelia alismoides. Next base: position 120,291 of record JAZKJV010000599.1, read on the forward strand.
CAGCAGCCATTGATCCAATAATCTGCAAGAGGCCAGCCGATTCTCCGCCAGAGTGAATAACCTCGGGAAGCGAGCCTGGAAGGGACCACCCCCCGACCAGTCATCCAGCCAAAACTTGAGAACAGCACCCGACCCCAGCACAGGGGAGAACAAGGATAGATTCATGTGATATACATCGAACACGCAGCGCCAGAAATGGGAGGAGTGGCCAAGGCGAACCCCGCGCATGAAAGCAGTCCACGCCTCACCTAAAATCGCTCGCAGCACGTTGCAGAAAAAAGAATCATCCTTGCCCCATATCTTACTCACCCATTTCAGGAGAAAAGCGTCGTTGACGCGCTCCAAGCTTCGAATACCAAACCCGCCGGATCTCTTAGGCAAGGTCACCACGTCCCAGGCGATCAAATGAACCCCGCGGCCACTGCCGCCCGAGCGACCCCACAAAAATCTCCGCATGCATTTCTCCAGACGAATACGAACACCCACAGGCATTTTTCGAACCGAAAGGAAGTAGATCGGAATAGCAAAGAGAACAGATTTAAGAAGGACAAGACGACCTCCCCGAGAAAGCAAGGAAGCCCTCCAGCCCGCCAAGCGCGACTCCATCCGTTCCAAGAGACTCCTCCAGTCATTAGAACGGTTCCGGCCAACCGATAGAGGGGCACCAAGGTACGGGAGTGGAAGGTCCCCAATCTGAGAGCCGAGTAAGCGGCTGCACTCCACCGCCTCCGCCGCCGACAAACCAAAAGGCACCATAATGCATTTCGCAGAATTAGTCGACATACCCCGAAAGCTCAGAGAATATAGAGAGGGTTTGCGCCATCCCAGCCACCGCATCCGAGTCCCCCTCGATGAAACAAATTGTATCGTCCGCGAATTGAATAATTGGCACGCAAGAGTCACCCTTCCGAAATCCCGACGTGAGACCAGCATCCATGACGTCGTGCACCATACGCGACAAGACATCCGATGCAAGAACGAAGAGCAAAGGTGCCAAGGGGCAGCCTTGACGAATCCCCCTGCGCGGCTGAAAAGACCCGCCAACCGGACGGCCGTTGATAAGCACAGATAGCGAGACCGTGGAGATACATCTGCGCATCCAAGAAATCCAGAGATTCGGGAATCCCCTCCGAAGCAAGGTAGACCAGAGGAAGCGCCAATCAAGCGAATCGTAGGCTTTAGCAAAGTCAATCTTCCATAGAATTCCTTTCTTTTTTTCCCTCTTCCAATCCGCCACAATTTCCGATGCAACAAGAATACAATCCGCAATATGCCTACCCTTAATAAACGCACCTTGGGCCGGCGAGATGAGGCCATCTAAGATCCGCGAAAGTCGGGTGGCCAAAGTTTTAGCCACAATAAGATAGATCGCGTTGGATACGGCTATAGGCCGAAAGTCGTCGAAGCGAAGAGCGGGGATTTTCTTAGGAATAAGCACAATGTTAGCCATGTTAATACGATCAAAGCCATGGTTACCCGAGCAAAATTCAGCGACCACCGCGAAGACGTCCCCCGAGACCACGTCCCAAAAATCCCTGTAAAAAGCGATGGGAAAACCATCCGGACCCGGGGAGATTTCTTTCTAATTGCCCAAGCTGAGCATTGCATGTTGCAGCTTGAGGGGTAGTGTTGGAGTATTTGGTTATGTGTCACTCTTGTAATTGATGGGTAAATGGATCACTCCAGGATACATTTACTACATCCAGAGTTTAGTCCCACATCTATCAGTTGTGGGATGTGGAGACTCAGTGAGGGCTATATAAGAAGCCCCGCGCTCTCTGTATTCAGCGAGAAAGTTCAATGAACATATAAGCCCTTTGAGGCATTCTCCCGTGGTTTCATCCCACTCCTTAGGGAGTAGGGTTCCATGTTAAAATCTCGTGCTCACTAAATGTTTGTTCTTTTTCTGATATTCGCTTCCGCATTATATTTTCTAACAGTGACAAGCTGGCATTTGTTTCCTTTGGGGATGAGTGAATCCGAGACGTTGGGGTGTACAGCATCAACGTGGAATGTCAGTCAGAGAATTTCAAATTCCGCTCTGCACACAGCCAAATGCACTTCCAATCACATATTTGGTTTTGTCGATGGTTGAAGTTATGCTTAAGCAAGTTTATTGGTTGCAGGTGATGACGAAGATGTAATAGAAGTTGGGAGGTTGGAGGTCCTTATGCTTGTCCAAGGGAGGTTGATTGGTGCTTCTGAAGATGGTCATGTCTGATGTTTTGATTTTTATCCTATTTATGCACCTCCTTTTGGTTGGTGTTCGACAGAGACTTGAGGCAATGAGGAGGTTTTTCTAGGTGTCGGTTGGGGAGACGCAGGGGATGTCGTTAGTGGGTGGAAAACCACAATACTCATGAAAGAGGAGGGGCTTGGGGTTTTGAGTTCGGAGGAGATGAATTGGACGTTGTTGACCAAGTGACTGACCTGCATCCGGGACAGTGATTTTGATCTATTAAATAATTTAGTTAATGACAATTTGTGGTCATCTTGATCTCTCGATACATAGGGTTGTCAGAAATTTCTCAGGTTCGACATTCGCTCAGATTCGGCTCGCTAAAAGTTCGATTCATATTCGATTCGAAAATAAACGAACCGAACCTGAACACGAGTTTGGGCTCGATTAAATAAACGAACCGAACATCAAAAACATAGGTTCGCTCAGGTTCGGTTCGTTAAAAGTTGAGTTTCTTCCTCCTATCGTAGCTATTCTCCGTCTTCGACCCGGCCCACCGTCCGGATTCTCAAATCCTCCCTTCCCTTTCATTGCTCTTTTTGATTATACACACATATACATACATAAAATATATATACATACATATTGTATATATACAAGGAAAAATACATTTTATATTAACATAGGGGCATTCACTTATTTTTCCAAACCCATCCAATCATCCACTCCCTAAGTCCCTATTTCCTATTCTCGAAACCCCACAAAACCCTTGCCTGTAACAGCGATTTTTCTTTTTATACAGAAATGGATGCACAATATTTATTCTTAAACGAACCTTTAACGAGCCGGACCGAACCTTTACGAACCTTACCCGAGCCGAACCGAACCTGATTACAGTTTTCATTTTATCGAGCCAAACCGAGCCTGAGCCTGAAAGTATGCTAAATGAGTTGAACCGAGCCAGAGTTGGTTCGCTCAGGTTCGGCTCGTTTACACCCCTATCGATACATGTGGAGGTGGTATGTGCCTCATTAAACTTCTGGAGTCATATATTCAATGTTGACTCATGTTTCTCCCTCGTAAGGTTTGTTTTGGGGGATGGACGTGGTTTTCGTTTATGGATGAATGACTGGATTGGTCATGATGTTCTCGGAGTGTGTTTCCCATGTTTGTTTGCATTTTACAACGGGTGAGAATTGTTCAGTTAGGGAGTGTACAGAGGCAAATGGGTGGTTACCTAGTTTTTGCTCAGATCTGATGAATCAGAGCTTTGCAAAATTTCTAGTGTTATTGGAGATCTTACTGTGTTTGGAGGGGCATTGAATGGTCGGGTATTTCATGCAAAATTGATCGTTGACCTTGGGATTGTGTTGACATGGTATAGGCATATTTGTAGATGGAGGATGTCATTATTGGTTTAGATCATCATTTGTTGCTCAGGTGAGTACAAAGCCAAATATTTCATAAACATGGAGGGGATGTGTCAATGTTGCTCTACAATGGTGGCGGACATTGGTCATCTATACTTAGGTGTGAAGTTTCGAGCATTGTTGTAAAAGTCGGTCGACTAGTCAATCTGACTAGTCGAGTCAGGGGTAGCCAACTCGACTAGGCCTAGTCGGCCATTAGTCGGTCAACCCAACTACTCGATCGACTTTTACATAAAGATTTTTTATATTTTAAATTTTTTGCTTTTTTTAAAAGCAAACTTATTCTGATATGCTTAATTTCGTGCACCTCTTCATCTAAATAATCTACCAATATGGGAAGTCATTGTGAGATTGGGATGCCTAAATGAATCTTCAGTCTTTTGTTTCATTATGATAGTATAGGAAATGTAAAAATCTATCCAAATATATAAGAATATATGTATAAAAATGATATATATATTTAAAATAACTAAAAACTCAAAACCAACTAATGGCTGACTAATCTATTAATCGTCTGACTGTCGATTAATCCTTAATCAGTGACTCGCCGACCGAGTATCGACTACCGATTTCTGCAACCTTTGCTTCGAGTGAAGTTCGGGCAACTGCTAGCATAAGCTAGGTGGTGACACCTGATATGGCTACTTTTTTTGAAATCTAAAAGCTTGGGGGATACACTCGGTGGTGTTCACCCCTAATTTATTAACAAAAAGTAGAAAAAACAAAAAAGTACAGAGAGGAAGGAAGAAAAGCTTTACAAGGAGCCCAGCTCGAGAAACAAGAGGGAACTAAACGACCAGCCAGTCCACAAGAAGACGGGCACAGTGAGACACTACATTTCTTTGTAAAAACGTTGTCCCTTAAAGATAGCATCATTCCGCCCAAGCCATATTGCCCACACATTCACCATGGGACGCAAGAGGTCCCTGCGGTCCCGCTCCCTGTTTGATACCATTGACTCCCAGAAAGCAGCCGAATCAGAGGAGTTGACCCAATTCGTCGTCGTCGCCTCCCACACGTCCATCACCACCGGGCAGGCAAAGAAGAGATGATCCAGAGATTCCACACCATTGCTGCAGAGAACACAATCCACCGAGGCAAAGCCAAACAGCCTAGCGCAGCGATCCCGCATCAGTAATCTCTTTCTCCGAAATAACCAAAAGAAGACACCAATCCTCTCCGGAAGCTTCAAACCCCAAATAAAGCTGCAGTCGCGCACCAACAACTCCATCCCCAAATGAGTGGAGGAAGAGATCGTCAAATAAGACTTCCTCGAGGAGAAGCCCCCCCTCCAAGCCCAATGATCCCTCCCCCTCGTGGGCCGAGACGCTCCCACGATCGAATCCAAAAGCTGAAGGAAATCGAGGAGGCGCTGATCGGAAAGGTTGTCACGAAGGATGGGGAGCCGCCCATCCCCGGATCAAGAAGATGCAACAGAAGCATTTCCATCTGGCGCCAAAGCAAATAAGCGCGGAAACTTCACCCTAAGAGGTGACTCACCGTGCCAAACGTTTTTCCAAAATCTGAAACATTGACCGTCACCAAGCATAGGAGCAAAAAGAGTAGAATATTTGAAAATAATCGCCAGCACCCCATTCCAAAAAGGCGTCCACGATCCCAGATAGGCCCCCGGACCCGGCATCGGCCCACCCATGCCACGGATCTTGCACAAAACAACTGAGCAGAAATCCTCATTAGAACCCCATAATCTACTCACCCACTTAAGAAGAAGGGCGTCGTTAACATGGTCCAGCCTCCGAATTCCAAGCCCCCCCTCGCTCTTACGTCTCGCCACATCCTCCAAGCCCACCAAGTGCAGCCCACTCGCAGACGTCCCATTCCTTCCCCACAGAAATCTCCGCATCATTTTTTCAGTTCGACAATGAATCCCTGCAGGCAACTGCCGGTTGGAAAGAAAGTAGACGGGGATAGAAGATAAAACCACCTTGAGGAGGACGAGGCGGCCACCCTTCGACAGCATGGCCTATTTCCAACCCGACAGCCACAGCTCCATTTTCTCCACCACCTTGGACCAGTCTCTTAAGCGCGTCTTGCCCGAGTTCAGCGGCATACCCAAGTAATCAATAGGCAATGAACATGGCCGAGAGCCCAGAACCAAACCGCAGTCAAACGCCTCATCCGCATCCAAGCCAAAGGGAACTACCTTAGATTTGTCGGCATTCACGAACAGGCCCGACAATTCGCTGAAAACCTCCAGAGCAGCCGCCATGGCAGAGACCTCGTCACCCCCCCCCCAATGAACATGATCGTGTCATCAGCGTACTGGAGGAGAGGGACCACCGACCCGCCGCATGAGAATCCCATTGAGAGACCACACTCGACCACCCGGCAAGACATCCGAGCAAGAACATATGCCGCCACAACGAAGAGGAGAGGCACAAGAGGGCAGCCCTGCCGAACCCCCCTCCGAGGTTGGAAAAGGACCCCTCCAAATGCCCATTCACCATAATCGAGAAGGAAGCCGTAGTGACGCAGCGGTGCATCCACGAGATCCAAACCTCCGGGAATCCCCGAACCCTAAGAGTCGACTAAATGAAGCTCCACTCGAGACAGTCATAGGCCTTCGCAAAGTCGATCTTCCACAGCACCCCCCGAGAGCCCTCCTTGGCCCATTTCGTGACCATCTCCGATGCTAAAGCCGTAACGTCCGCAATCTGTCTACCATGAATAAACGTCGCCTGCATCGGAGAGATGATTTCATCAAGGACCGGAGCCAACCTGCGCGCCAACACCTTCGCCGCAATCAAATAGAGAGCATTCGAGATGGCAATAGGACGGAAGTCCTCGATTCGCTCGGCTGAGGCAAACTTCGGCAGCAGAACAATGAGAGCACAATTAATCTTGTCAAAACCAGCATTCCCCTGACAGAACTCTCTAACGACCTCCAGAACCTCCCGATCCACCAACTCCCAGAAGTCTTTGACAGATTGGGGCACAAGTCTACACCTAGTAAGTTTTAGACCGTGAGGGTTCTCTAGTCCATGTGGTTGACGCGGAATGGGGTCATTTCCGAGGTGAGATAATGTATATGAAAAATGTGTTGAAGCATGTCAAGAGCCTCCGGGCCTTTTCGTCTTTGTAATTATATGCCTTTAAACTTGAATATATAAAATCTTTTCGTTGGTCGTCTTCTCAACGCTGGACCATTTTTCTCCTTAAAAACGTTATGATTAATGGAATAAGTTTTAGCAGGGGAACAATTACCATGGGTGCTCACCCCAGAATTTCTCAAAAAGTAGAAAGGCTTGGTTCGATTCGACTTATAAGAATAGCATTCCACATACGAGACTAAAAGCATTTTATCTTTAATTTAAATTAGAAGTTTTATGCATCTTACATTTCTCATACAATTACATAAGTGTAAAATTAACAGGCAGTTGGACATTTGACACCTTATAGCACGTGACCTATTCAATCGTATTCAACTTATGACTTAATATAGAGATCAATCCCCTATTTGATACTAGAGTCAAAACAAGACCACTGCCCTTCATAGCAAGTTTGTTTTGAATGGAGACCTAAAATCCCCGTGCCACATACGAGACTAAAAGCATTTTATCTTTAATTTAAATTAGAAGTTTTATGCATCTTACATTTCTCATACAATTACATAAGTGTAAAATTAACAGGCAGTTGGACATTTGACACCTTATAGCACGTGACCTATTCAATCGTATTCAACTTATGACTTAATATAGAGATCAATCCCCTATTTGATACTAGAGTCAAAACAAGACCACTGCCCTTCATAGCAAGTTTGTTTTGAATGGAGACCTAAAATCCCCGTGCCTACTCTAGAATTCCCAATAGAAATGTCGATCGGTAAGAAGAATGAAGATGTAGTGGTTGCAAGAAGGAAAAAAGGGACAAAGAAAGGAGTCTAGCAAGAGGAAGGAGGATAATCGAAGGCTTGTCGGGCAATACAAAGGAAAAAAGAGGGAGAAGGATTTATGTTGTGTTTTTTAACAAAGTCAGCCAATCAAACCACAGTCCAACCAAAGCACAAGCTTACTGATTCCTCGGCGAGCAAAAACTTTAAATGAGGCATCTACAGCTTCTCTGTAATTCTCTTCATCAAAATCAATCATTTGACTTTTCAAAAGTTCCTAACAAAAAAACACAGCTATCAGATATATGCACCGATGAACAAAATATAGCATAATAAAGCATGCTTACTTTAAAATCCTTTTTTTCTTCCCGGGTTGATGGTAGCTTCCCACCATGCTCATTTGACCATTTCTCAGCAATCTTAATAAGAATAATGATATAGGGTGTGTGTTTGTGAACCACAGGATCCACTGTATTTATATCAATGCTGTCTGCAAACCTAAATCCATTTCAAGCTATTAGCATGTACCATAGAAAGAATGATGAGTGCAGTACAGCAACTGATGCATGGAACCAACAAGCATAATGATTGAAAGATCCAATCCATGTAGGCTATCACATGTCTTTACAAACCAACTTAAAAATTAACCATGTGCAAGTGCATTAGTGAGTTTGGACTTACTGCTTAAGCTCGGGCCAAGGATTGTGAAGTCGAAGATCATCTAGAAAATGATCTGGCTTTGAATCAATGACATTATGTTCCTGTTTTAAGCGGCAAAAGAAGGCACATAGTCCAAAAGCAAAGAAAATCTTGGTTGAAGTTTCCCTATCAGAGTTGCCTGCAAGATATCCTAAAGAGAAAAAGAACAAGAATAGACCTTCAAACTAATTCGAACAAGTCCAACAAGTCCGTAAGAACGTGCAACCAGAAACATGACATTCGCCTGCCTGCAAATTTTTTCCAACTTCAACAGAGAATTTTCCGCTAGCTGCGAAGCCACAAAACAAACACATTCAGCCACCACAATAAAATAATAATAACAACAACGCTCCATGTTTTCCTCCTTGAGAGCTAACTCCACGATCCCTTTTTGTTCAAGTTTAAAGGACTCCCCCATCTTCAAAATTGTTTTTTTCTAATTTTGGGGAAATGTTAATGGCACGTAAAGTCGGTCTATCTGTTTTGGAAGCCAAAGGATGAATCTAGATATCAGTAGTCATTAACTGCATTAGCAGCATGTGGTGGATACTCCTTTTCCTAGGAGGGACACCTGGTCTGATTGGCATACAATAAGGAGGAAATTCAAGGGGAAGTCATCGGCATGTGAGGATGCGCCAAAACGTGCCACTCAACAATACGGAACGACCTCTGGGGTACGAGGTTCCCTAATGATCAGTGCTCGGCGTAAGGAGGCTGCGGATATCGTGCTGTCAATTGTAGATGCCCTATTGTTTGCTTTCACAGTGAAAAGGTGGGTCACCAATGGCATGCACGATGGTTTGTTCTTCTGCAAAGATCTCTTCAGGCAATCCCAACTTTGTATCCATTTTGCTTGGAGAAATTAATTGGGCATACAGTGATGCCCACCGTAGGAAAATTAATTGGGCAACATTTCACTGACAATGTTTTTAGGCAAAAAAGGGGGAACACACAAAGGTGCCCGCCCCAAACGGATTACTTAAGAGAGGTTAGAAACATTACATGAGTAAGAATTGAACAAGGTCTTAGCCGAATGGATTATATTTTCAAGATAAAAGTGCTCTGATCAACATATAATTCCATTACAGCGCCCAGAACACTGCAACTGGAAATAGAATCATTCTGTTTGGACGGAAGCGAGAATTGAAAAGAGACACCCAACACCCTGCTAGATTACTAGAATCCATCCATTCAATTCCCAGTTCTAACCATGTATCCTTTGCCTCTTCACATCCGAAAAAAGAGGGTCAGTCGTCTCCACCTCTCCGCCGCATAGAGAATAACAGCTACCATAGCCTGAAAAAAGTTTAGACCATCTGTCATTGATTAGGATTCTACCACATCACGGCAGCTATAAGAAGACTATGATACGTGTTGGGACTTTCATATCCCAAACTCCCAGATAAACCTGCAAGGCTGCAATCACGAATCAAATCATCAAACAATGGGCATGGCGGTCTGTCCATAGCTTTGTACGTCTGAAGCACCGTATCTCCAACTCCCCATCTCTCAATGCCCAAGGATTTATACCATCTACAGGGCCTTCCAGCGAACTGATGGCTTCCAGAAAATCGATCAAATCCTAAAGGCATTGTTCAAAGAAGTCTGCATGGAAGGTGGGTAACGCACCATCCACACAAGCTTCTGAGTATAATGCATCTCGATCTGCCGCCAATGCAAACAAGTGTGGAAACTGAGTCGCCAAAGCCCCAAGTCAATCCAATCACCCGTTTAGAAGGCAAACAAACAACCAAGAGCAACGGAAGTTGGGGTAGTGCAGAGTTAGTTCCCTTCCAAATGCATGAGAGAACCCTTGGTCTCAATGAAACAGGGATGTTGAACATGGTATATAAGACAACCCTTGGACTCAATGAAGAAACAACATATTTTCCTTAACATGGTTTCAGAGTCTGTTAGGAAAAGGAGTATGCCCCACATGTTGAATGGTGTTGTTGAACGCAAACATCGTTACCTACTGATATCACCAGAACTTTCCTCATACAGAGTCAGGCTCCTCATTCATTCCGGGTTGATGTTGTGATGACAAGATGTTATCTTATCAATTGGATGCCCTCTACCATTTGTGTGAAAATGTCCCATTCTCCCTTGCTTTTCCAGAAAGGACCTTTTCTCTCTTATATCATGAGCATTTGGTTGCGCGGCATTTGTCCATCTCTTGCATTCTGGTCATGACAAGCTCGCTCGAGCTGTCAAATGTATGTTCGTTGGGTGCTCTTGTACCCAAAAGGGCTATCGATGTTTTGATTCTATAAAAGGAAAACACTATGCTAGTGTCGATGTTACTTTCTTTGAGTCCATCATGTACTATTCTCCTACAGTGACACATTGAACCCCTGTGAGTCTGAGGATGTGGTTGTTCTTCCACATCCACCTACACATGCACCTTAGCCTCTGTCCTCCATGCTCCAATACCTTTCCCAGCATCCAGCATGCCTCAAGTAAATTCTGGAAATTTGATTTCGATTGATGGTACTAGTGGTCACGACGTACAGGGAAAATCACAGGATAAACTTATAGATATACAGGATAAACCAAACCACCACAGGAGAATGATCTAGGGTAGTCTAGTTCCTTGCGAAAAGGCAAATGTTCATGTGTATGATACCCTCTTGCATATCATGTGCCCATGGCGTGACCAGGCAATTTGTTGTGGGATTATCTACCATTGAAATCCTGCGTACATATCAGGAATCTCTCAAAGAGAGCCAATGATGTCTACTCATGGAGGCAGAGATGGTCACTTTATAGTCTCGTAGCACGTTGAGCATTATTACAGCTTCTGCAGATGTGTCCATTGTGGGATGCAAGTGGGTGTTCAATGTGAAGCATCAGGCAGATAGAAGCATTGATTGCTACAAGGCAAGGCTTGTGGCTCGTGAGTTCACCTAGACCTACGGGGTGGACTAGCAGGACACCTTCTCTCCAGTTGCTCGACATTCCACACTCTGGATCATTCTATTTGTTGCAGTCACACGAGATTGGCCTCTGAATCAGCTCAATACAACGATTGTGTTCCTCTATGGTGACCTGCAGAAGGAAGTCTACATGCAACAGCCATATGGGTTTGTTACCGAGGGAGTGTCAGAAGGTACGCAAATTCCAAGGCCCTAAATGTCGATTTCGGTATCGACCAAAATAGAATTTTGGTGGAATTTCGATGGAATTTCGACCGGAATTTCAGTCATTTCAGTCTTTTTTTGTACTAGGACCCCCATATTTCGGTCATTTCGGTCGAATTTTGACTTCGACTGGATATCGATATTCGACAGAAATTCGAACGAATTTTGCTGAAATTTGAGGCCATGGCAAATTCCACAAGGTAATCTATGGCCTTAAGCAGAGTCCAGAAGCATGGTTTCAGAATCTCTCGAACATGATAGAACAGAAGGGGTTCGTGAGATCAACTACAAATCACTTCTTGTTTGTTCAGAGGTCTCAGAGAGGTACAATTGATATATTGGTCTATGTTGGTGATATCATAATTACAAGGGATAATGTGCACGGCATTAAAGCAACTAAGGCTTTTCTTGGACAGCAGTTTGTAGCCAAGAACCTTGGCAGTCTATGTTATTTCCTTGAACTAGAGTTTGTCAGGACCAGCAAGTTATTGTGATGACCTAGAGGAAGTTTGTTACGGACCTTCTCTCAGAGATGGGTATGGCAGATTGCAAGCTAGCCACTACTCCTATGGACCAAAGCATGAAGCTATATGATGACGACACTGAGGAGGTAGACAAGAGGAGATACAAGGAGCTCATTGGGAAGCTTCTATATGTGACCATCACCAGGCCAGATATATCCTTTACAATAAGCAAAGTGAGTCAAGAAGACCTCACCTGGTACGGGTCTCTTCTTTACCAGAGGCACAACACTTCCTATTACAACATACGTAGATGCTAATTATGTAGGATGTCCCAAGGACGGGAAGTCTACCTTTGCCTTTGTTCTGTTCATAGAGAGCTCCTCGATATCATGAAGAGCAAGGGCAGACAGTTGTTGCTGGATCCATTGCAGAATCAGAATACAAAGCCATAACGCAAGGGAGTACAGAGATGATGTGGGCCATATCCGTTCTGACTGACCTAACTATTGAGGTGCATCTTCTCACGCACCTTTAATATGACAACCAGGTTGCATTGTTTATTGCCAACAACCCAGCCTTCCATGAGAAGACCAAGCATATACATGTAGATTGTCACTACACTCGAGACATGATCCAGAAGGGCATCATTTCTACTTCTCATATTAGCTCAGGTGAACAGATAGTAGATGTACTCACTAAGGCTCTTGCTCGAGGACCCTTTCAGAGATATTGTTCCAAGCTGAGCCTAATAGAAATCTATACTCTAGCTTGAGGGGGAGTGTTGAGAGTTTTCATGTTACGCGATTCTTTTCCAGTTTATTTATTTCTCAGTATATGCTATGTAATTTACCCATTAGGGTTTCTTTCTTCTATATTAGCTCAGGTGAACAGATAGTAGATGTACTTACTAAGGCTCTTGCTCGAGGACCCTTTCAGAGATATTGTTCCAAGCTGAGCCTAATAAACATCTATACTCTAGCTTGAGGGGGAGTGTTGAGAGTTTTCAAGTTATGCGATTCTTTTCCAGTTTATTTATTTCTCAATATATGTTATGTAATTTACCCATTAGGGTTTCTTTCTTCTATATATGGTAGCCCTTGGGCTCGATAAAAAACAACATATTTTCCCCAACAGATATATGTTACTTTAGAAGTGTCACTTGGTGAACATATCCGCAAGCTTGAATTCCATTTAGATGTGCAAAGTAATGATCTTTCCTCGTATTGCATCTCAAATAAAGTAGCAATCCACTTCAATATGCTTGGTCTGTTGAGGATAACGAGACTAGCAGCAATATATGTTGTGGACTTTATGTCACAGTTAAGAGAAACAGGAGTAGTGCAGGGAGTCCAAGTTCTCATATAAAGGAGACGAGCCAAATAACCTCGCATGTGGCTTAAGCCATTGCTATGCATTTTGCTTCCGCGATTGATCTCGAAACAATAGTTTGCTTCTTGTTTGGCGATGTAACAGGGTTTCTACTAACAAACATGGTGTAATGAGTGACGGATTGCCGATCCTTATAAGAACTAACATAATCGGCATTTTACAATAAGCACCATATATCTTCATGTGATGGCCAGCAGCGTAGAAGATTGAACCCGATCCGCTCGATCGAGGTGAATGGGGAGGAGGTTGTTGGAGATTGTACCATTGGTGATTCAGTGAAGAGACATTACCTTGAGATCAGTAGGCAAGGGCCAAGTTGTGGTTCTAGACTTCTAGATGACTAGGAAGAGATATCGCGTACTTATCTAACCTGCAGTCTAAGGAGTTGTGAGACCGCTCTTATTGTCTGAGTTCAAGCTGGCGATTGTTGATCTAAATATGGACACGGGTACCTGAGAGCAGATGATTTTTCGAATTTCTTTTTTAGGATTATAAGACATGGTCAGTCAGGAGATGTTGGAAGTAATGGAGGAGTTGTGCCAGATGAATGACGGGTTCGAGCAGCTCAACCATTCTTTTTTTCCTCCTATTAAAGAAGGATATTATGAGGAATGCGGAGGACCTTCACCCGATAGTGTGATCTAATGTTGTATAATTCATTGTGGAGAATATGTTATCCAACAAGCTTCGCAAAGTACTTGGGTCTATTATTCATCCGACATAGACAGCTTTCGTCCTAGGTCGTTACATGATGGATGGGGTTATGGCAGCATCTGAGATTGTTGTGGAATGGCAAAGAAAGAAAATCAAGGTCTCCTATGGAAGGTAGACTTTTCGAAGGTGTATGATTGTGTTGATGGTGTATCATTACATATGAGGGGCCTTCTAATGATTGGACTGGTTGTATGAAGAGATGTGTGATGATTACTTCACATACTTTGTTAATGAATGACAATCCAGAGGGTTTCAACTTTCAACCACAATAAGAACTTAGGCAGGGATGCTCATTGGCACCATTATTATTTGTTGTGGTAGTAGATGCTCTAGCTAGGATGGTGTCAAAGGCTAGCAAAGGCAGTTTCCCGACGGGTGAGGGTATGCACACGAGTGAGATTTCGGTCTCATTCTTTAGTATGCCGACAATGCCATTTTCTTTGCGGAGGGAGAGATTGGCATCGAGGAATGGTTTTTTTTTGAAGTCTAACGATTCGGGGGAGACACGGCGTGGTGCTCGTCCCAGCAAATTTATTAACAAAAGAAGAGTAAGTACAAGATAATAACAAGTGGAGAAGAAGAAGGAGAAGAGAAGAGACCGGATCCAAAAGATCCCACCCAGACAAGAAAGCGCGAGTTACAACATCGACCAGTCGCACGCTAGACGGCCCGCGTGAGCCAACACATTTTCTTTGTAGAATCTCTGGCCCCTAAAAATTGTTGCGTTACGCCCCAACCAAATCGACCAAATGCAAGCAAAAAGACCCAAAAAATCTCTGCGCTCCCTGTCCTTGTTTGACCGAATAGACGCCCAGAAATCGCCTAGGCCAGAAGTATTGATCCAAGACATCCTCGCCTCCTCCCAAACGCCTACAGTGATCGGGCAAGCGAAGAAGAGGTGATTTAAGGATTCCACATCATCGCCACAGAGAGCACAACCCACCGAGGCCAAGCCACCATAAAGTCTATCGCAACGATCCCGCGTTAGAATCCTCGCCCTACGAAAGAGCCAAAGGAAGATAGCCACCCTCTCCGGGAGCTTCAACTTCCAAAGGAAGCTGCAGTCACGGTTGAAGGGGTCCGATTGCAGCTGCGGTTGATGGGAAGTCGCCATGAAAGCCTTCCTCGTCGAGAATTCGCCCTCCCGCCAAGCCCAGTGGTCTCTTCCCGTCGCGGGTCTGGGCGCATTCTTAATAGTATCCAGGAGAGTAAGAAGCTCGTCGAACCTTTGGTCAGAAAGGCTGCCATGAAGCAACGGAAACCAGCCATCCCCCGACCAACAAGAAGCCACAGAAGCTCGCCCATCGATCGCCAAGGCAAATAAGCGCGAGAAAGAATCCCTTAAGGGGGCTCCACCAGCCCCTTTGTCCGTCCAGAACTTGAAAGACATACCATCCCCTAGAACAGGAACAAAGAGATGTGAGTAACGAAGGGCCACTGACATCACCCCGCGCCAGAAGGGAGTACGAGAACGAATACCACCAACCTCCCCCAGCAGCACCCCATTTAAACCAAGAATCTCGCGCAATAAAGAAGAACAGAAATTATCACAAACACCCCATAACTTGTTCACCCACTTTAAAAGAAGAGTATCAATGACCCTGTCGAGACGACGGATGTCAAGACCCCCTTCACACTTCCTCAACATCACCTCCTCCCATCCCACGAGATGTGGACCATGCGAAGAGGTCCCCCTTCTCCCTCAAAGAAAATTCCGCATCATCTTCTCAATACGTCGTCGCACCCCCGCCGGCAGCTGCCAATTGGAGAGATAATAAACGGGGGATAGACGAAAGAACAGATTTGATAAGCACCGGGCGGCCACCCCTCGAGAGCAATGCCGAACTCCAACCCGAGAGCCGCCTCTCCACCTTCTCAATAACCTTGAACCAGTCGCGATGTCTAGCCCTACCCGCCCCCAGGAGCATGCCCAAGTATTGTTCTTGAGTTGTTTGAGGTAATCTTGGGGTTGAAGATTAACCATGCCAAAAATGCATTTTTTTCCTTTTTTGCAGTGGACAAGGAGGAGGTGGCATCTTGTGCAAATGCCCTATGGACACAGGGGGGACTCTCCCTATCACTTATCTTGAGTTCCATCTAATAGGTGACAAGCTTCGGCAATTAGAGTGGCTTCCTATTATTAATAAGTTGGAGAAGAAGTTGGCAAGCATGCACACTACATGACTCTCAAAAAGTATCTTGTTCTATTGAAGGTGATTTCGTCAACTATCCCAGTGTTCTTCCTTTCTATGTACATGATGGGTGAAGGAGAGAATGAGACATTTATCTTGGGCCTCTTCTGTAGAGGCAAAGAGGAAACCTTTGGTGGGATGGAAAATACTAATGCAAACAAAGGAAGACTATGGCATGAGGATAGACTTACTACTGAGATTGGCACTTGTGGCTTCCAGAGGAGAACATATGATTACTCTGACCTGAAAGATGGAAGTACAGCGGTGGTGGAGAGTACGAAGCAAGGGGGAGTTGGGGTTCTCGTCGCAGCCGGGAAGTTCCTCGTCAAGGTCTGTTTTATCTCAGCGTGGTGGGGAGGGCTCAAGTTATACAGGGCACGAGGGAGTGGGGTCCTTTGCTGCAGAAGGACGTGGTGTCGTCACGGAGGGAGGCGTCCCGGAAGGAAATGGAGTTGGGTTGCTCGCTGGGGGTCAGCTTACTGAAGTTGGGAAGGGGAAGGGGAAGAGGGTGGATGGTAGGGAGGAAAAGGAGGTGCGGGCTGGCGAAGGCGACGAGGTGCTTGGTGCGGGGGGTGATGAGAGATGGGTGCATGTCTCCCACAAGAAGTCGGAGAAGCGATGTTTTTGTTGTGGGGTTTGGGGCCACGTAGCGTTGTTCTGCCATGTCCCATCGAGGTGTTTTGCCTGCGGGAGGGTGGGCCATCGTCATACCACATGCAGGTTTGCTTCCGGACGTGATACCGTTCGTGTTGTTGTGAGGAACTCTGAAAATCAACCCATGCAACGTCTATCCTCTTCGGTTGACGCTCGCCGGGGGCTTCGTAGTTACAAGGCAGTGGTTGTGGATGGTATCAACCCTGGCATGCAAGTTGGGGAGACTCATGCAGTGATCAGTTATGCGATGCGAGGGGCTATGTGATGCGAGGTTGCATCTCTCTTGAAGCTCTGAAGGTCTACCTCTCTGGATTCCTTGGCTCGCGGTTTACGGGAGATGTCGTATCTCTTGGAGCTCGTCGGTGTTGTGTTCGTGGCCTATCTTCGGTGCAGAGAGAACGTCTGCTCCTAAATGGCGGGATGGACGATTTTTTTGGCGACCACTACGTTTTGCGAATGGTGCGATTACAGAAACGGAGGCTTGCGTGGCTAAGATGCGTAGTGTTCCGTTCTTGTCTCGGTCGGTTTACTGCTTGGGGTCGGCCCTCCGACGGTAGGGAACGGTGCTCGCGATGATGGAGGATGGGTTGAAACCCAGCTCGGATCCAGATGTCACACTCGTGCTGATGGAGTGCAACAAGGCGGTCATGGATGTTCCCGATGGCTCGATCTTCTTCGCGTCCTTGGATGTTGGGCGATTCAGCTTCAGGGTGGAGATGCAAATCGTCGAGCCACCGCCTCCGCCGGAGGACCCGCTCCTGTCCGACGTCGCTTCGTCTTCTGCGCTGGCGGTGGGGCTTCCGAGGGGCCCGATGCATGGTTCGAGGCGCGAGGACGATGCGGTTCATCGTTTGGGAGTCCCTCCTCGGGTCGTGTGCCTCGTCGCCCAAAACTTCTCTTTGTCTGCTGAGGTGGCAAATTTGGTGCCCCCTCTCTTGTCAACGCCTCTATCTTTGTCTCCAGGTCATGCCTGTTCGCGCGGATCCTTCGGCGTTTCGTCCGCAAGGGGATCCAAACCCTTTAACCTCTTTCTTATCGGGCCATATGGGCCTCTCGGGGCCCATGACTAATCAATTATTCTCAACCCGGTTGGGTCTCTTTGAACTGGCGATGTGCCTGACCCGCTCGACAACGGGGGGATGGGCGTATCCTTCTGGTGGGTCCTGGGACCCGACTGCTGATATCGCTCCGGCACCGCCGCTTTGTGTCGATGCCCCCGAGTTTCTGATGGGGCCCCCCGCAGCACTCCGCCTCGTCTTCCGATGGTACTCGACCGGATTTGGCCAGCGTTTTGGATGGGAAACTTCGGATGGTTTTCCTTCTGCTCTTTCTCCTTTGGCTTACCCTGCGGAGGGTAGTTCTCGTTCCTATGAGGAGGTAGATGACAAAAGATCCGCTAAGAGGTACATGCGCAGGCAGAGATCTCGGACTCGACTTGCTGAGCCACAGCCATGTTCGGCCTTAAGGACGACCATTGCTGAGGCCTCTGGTGTGATCCGCATTCAGGGTCCATTCCCATGTTCTAAATGAAGATTCTCTCTTGGAACGTGTAGAAATAGCTTCGACTCTTTATAATTGTTTTCTTATCTCTCGTTTATGTAGACGTTTATGTAATTTACCCTCAAGGCCTCTCCCTATATAAGAGAGCCTAGGGTTATTCTATGAATCATAACAGTGACTCCCTTCTTCTAACATGGTATCAGAGCCAACCTAGGGCTCCATACCCGTCGCCTCTCCCTTCCCCACCCGCCGCCCCTTTCTCCTACTCTCGTCGAAGCCATCTTGGGCTCCCATCGGCTGCAAGCAGCCCTCGCCAACCCCCAGCCAGGGGCCTCCAGCGGCCTCTGCCGCCTCCAGCGGTCTCCGCTGCTCCTCCCGAGCAGCCCCGTGCCGCCGCCAATCACCCACCGACGGCCACTTGCCTCCAGCGGCCCCCTGCCGCCCCCTGCGAGCGGTCCCAGCCACTATCCAGCGGGCCCCAGCCCCTCCTAGCGGCCCTTCAACGCCGCCACTAATTCCAGCGACGCTCCAACAGCAGCCGTAGGCCCTCTCCTGGCCTATATCAGTCCATAGCCGGTGTTCTCGAGGCGATCTAGGGCTGTAAGCTTCATTCGAGGCGTGCCCTACACTTCCTTTCCGTCGGATTTATGGATTTGAGTGCGTAAAGGTCTACACACGTACTCAAATCCAATGCAGTTGGTGTAGACATTCATCAACGTGTCAGTTATTCCTTCGTCTTCCTCCAGAGGCATTATGTCAGAATCGAAAGTCGATTTGCCCTCCACCGGCGCATTCAAAGGTCTAGCGCCAATAGTGAAGATGGACGGGTCTAACTATGAGCTATGGGCTATGTAGTTCATGAGTCTCATGAAATCAAATGATAAGAAACACATTCTTACCGAAGATGATCCTGCGGCGAAGACGGGGATCTATGCCTCATGGGAGGCGGATGACGCTTATGCGAAAGTCTGGCTGTCCGGTACATTGACGATGGAGATAGCTAACGATGTCCTCCATCAGCCCACTGCTAAGGCAATGTGGGATATCCTTGCTGCTACATATTCGCAGGTGCGGAACGAGACAAAGATGTTGCAGCTTCAACATGACATTTTTACGATGAAGCAGGCCGGCCGACCTCTCCATTCTCTATATACATCCCTGAGAGGGATGTTCGAGAAGCTCTACAGTACCATTCCTCTGACAGCTACTCCTGAGCAGCAGAAGACGTTTCGGAACGCCACCATGGTGGGTGTTCTGCTCGCAGCTCTTGATCCTGAGTATGATGCTGCAAGGTCACAGATTCTAGCAGATGCAGTAATTCCTCCAGTGGAGGATGTCTACAGAAGGTTCAGTCGCATTCCAGTTTCCTCCAGCTCCTCTACTCCACCTCCATCTGCGATGGCAGCTTCGCGTGGGAGAGGTGGACCGCCTTCTGGACGTGGTCGTGGACGTGGCCGTGGACCTCAAGGTAGAGGTCGCTTCAGTCAGATGTGCTCGTTTTGTCACAGAACCGGACACTCAGAGGAGACATGCTATTCAAAGCATGGGTTTCCAGCATCGGCACGAGTTGCAGAGCATACACAGTCTCCATTACCATCTACTGCAGATCATAGGTTTGACGAGCTTGTGGCCCGTCTACGTGATATAATGCCACATTCTTCTGGTGATCCTTCTGGTAGCTCTTCTGACATTGCAGCCACAGCCTCTGCCAGTTCTTCCGCTGCAGCAAGTAGCTCAGGTAGTTCATCATCACACTTACATTCACATGATATATCTGACTGGGTTATAGACTCCGGAGCTACACATCATCTTTGTCGAGATAGGGGACGACTACAGGCCTACAGGGATATTCCACCTGGCCGCTCGGTACAGATTGCAGATGGTACCCACTCACCACTTGTTGGACAGGGGGAGGTTTTCTTATCCCCCACTATGCAGCTACAGAATGTGTTACATGCTCCTGCGTTCTCACTGAATTTGCTGTCTATCAGTCAAATTACAAAGGATTTGAATTGTCGTGCTATTTTTGACCCGTCTTCTCTCATTTTTCAGGATATACTGACGGGCAAGGTGATTGGTTGTGGCTCTGAGCAGAATGGTTTATATAGGCTGGTTCGGGATTCTTACGCTGGCATCTCCTCTCACTCCGCTGGACCAGTCTCTCCTTACATCTGGCATCTTCGATTTGGTCACCTTCCGATCCAGAAAATGCGCCATCTTCTGCCCCAGATCTCTCCAAGTTCGTCGTTTCGCTGTGAAACATGTCAGTTGGGCAAGCATCATAGGTCGAGCTTCCCAGGTCGTCAGAGTCGGAGCACTAGCTCCTCGTTTGAGTTATTACATATAGATATTTGGGGTCCGAGTCGTGTTCCCGATCACCAGGGGCACAGGTTTTATCTAGTTGTCGTGGATGATTTTTCTCGTGTTTCTTAGGTATTTCTTTTGAAGAATAAATCTGAGGCAGGCGATGTTATCAAAAATTTGGTTAATGAAGTGCAGAATGTGTTTTCTTCCTCAGTCAAATATGTTCGAACTGACAATGCCCTAGAATTCTGTACACGCTCTCTTTCTCTTTTTCTTTCATCGAAGGGTATCATTCACCAAACCACCTGCGCATATACATCCCAACAAAATGGTGTGGCGGAAAGAAAGCATCGTCACCTATTGGACATTACTCGGACACTGTTGATTCAAAGTTGTGCTCCTATTTCCTACTGGGGGGATGCTGTTCTTACTGCATGTTATCTAGTCAACAGAATGCCGTCCTCTGTCCTTGGAGAGAAGATACCTATCTCTCTCATTTTTCCAGACAAGGAGCTCTTCTCTCTGCCGCCACGTGTCTTTGGCGCTGTAGCCTTTGTCCATCGTCTTTCTCCTGGACTTGACAAACTCTCTCCCAGAGCTGTCAAGTGCGTCTTTGTTGGTTACTCCAGAACCCAGAAGGGATACCGGTGTTATGATCCTACAACCAACAGGTACTTTGTCAGTGCGGATGTCACCTTCTTCGAGTCAATCATGTATTTCTCGCCGGCTGGGGACAGAATGGTACCATCCACCACCACTGATGATATTTTTGTTCCACCACCACCTCCTGTGTCAGCTCCTTTGCCAGCACCACCACCACCGCCACCACCACCACCTCCACCTATTCCACAGCAAACCATATCATCGTTTCCTAACCATTATACGCATCGGTCAGGTCCTGCTCAGACGACAGTACAGCCAATTACTACGCCTCAGGTATGTTCAGATGATGTTACTACTGATGGGTCAGGTCCGGTACATATGCAGGATGACACATTACAGGTGGACCCAGATGATGATCTAGATGTTCCGATTGCTATTTGGAAACAGAGAAGGCAGTGTGCTTCCTATCCATTTGCCTCACAGGTGTCCTTCCACCGCCTCACAGGTGATTTTCAGAAGTTTGCCACAGCTTTGTCTTCCGTGGACATACCACGGACATACCAGGAAGTCTTGAAGAGTGAGTGCTGGAGATTAGCTATGGAAGAAGAAATGGGGGCCTTGCAGTCCCGTGGCACATGGTCTTTGGTCCCTGCACCTCCTGATGCATCCATTGTGAGCTGTAAATGGGTCTTCACCGTCAAATATCACGCAGATGGCACGTTGGATAGGTACAAAGCACGCTTGGTCGCCCGTGGATTTACACAAACATATGGTGTTGACTACATGGATACTTCCTCTCCAGTGGCGCGATACACGACTCTCCGTATTCTCCTGTCTGTTGCAGTGGCTCGTGATTGGAGCATTTCACAACTTGATGTCAAGAATGCTTTTCTGTACGGGGATTTACAAGAGGAAGTCTACATGCAGCAGCCACTCGGGTTTACTGCTGAGGGGGAGAAGCATATGGTATGTAGACTTCACAAGGCGATATATGGCCTCAAACAGAGTCCACGAGCATGGTTCCAGAAGCTGTCCAATCTAATTGAGCACCAGGGATTCAAGAGGTCCAATGCTGATCACTCATTGTTTATCCAGAAGTCCTCGGCAGGTACGGTTGTCATAATGGTCTATGTGGATAATATTCTTGTTACAGGAGATGATGTTCAGGGCATAGCAAGGGCGAAGGCATTCCTAGGTCGTCAGTTTGTTACAAAGGATCTTGGAACCCTAAGATACTTTCTGGGGTTGGAATTTGCAAGGAATGCACATGGTTTGGTGATGACACAACGGAAGTACATTACAGACTTTCTGGTTGAGACTGGTATGGATGGGTGCAAACCATCAAGCATCCCCATGGACCCCAGCATGAAGTTATATGATAATGATACTGATGAAGTTGATAAGAGGAGATACAGAGAGATGGTGGGAAAGCTCCTCTACATCACTATAACTCATCCAGACATTGCATTTGCAGTTAACCGGGTGAGTCAGTTTATGGAGCAGCCAAGACAGGTTCACATGGATGCTATACATATGATATTGAGGTATCTGAAGTCTTCTCCAGGCTTAGGGCTACTATTCAGAAAGGGCGCAGACTTATCCATCTCAGCGTGTGCAGACGCAAATTATGCGGGATGTCCCAAGGATAGAAAATCAACCTCAGGGTTTGCAGTTTTTGTTGGAGGCTCTCTGGTGTCTTGGAAAAGCAAGAAACAAACGGTGGTGGCAAGATCCAGTGCGAAATCCGAGTACAGCGCAATGGCCCAAGCCAGCACGGAAATGATGTGGGTTCGCTCTGTATTAGAAGATTTACATATAGCTGTACCTCTACCTATGAAGCTTCAGTGTGACAATCAGGCAGCATTGTTCATAGCCAACAATCCAGCTTTTCAAGAGAGGACCAAGCATATTGAAGTTGACTGCCATTACACCAGGGACCTGATCCAGAGAGGATTGATATCCACGGCCCATGTTAGCTCAGGAGATCAAACTGCTGATGTGTTCACCAAGCCATTGCTCAGAGGACCTTTTCAGAGATGTTCATCCAAGCTGAGCATGATCGACATCTATGCTCCACCTTGAGGGGGAGTGTAGAAATAGCTTCGACTCTTTATAATTGTTTTCTTATTTCTCTCTTTTATGTAGACGTTTATGTAATTTACCCTCAAGGCCTCTCCCTATATAAGAGAGCCTAGGGTTATTCTATGAATCATAACAGTGACTCCCTTCTTCTAACAGAACGTTCGGGGACTCGGGGAGCTGGACAAGAGAAGGATACTTTGTTCGCGTTTCATTGAATGAAGTTGTGATGTGGTCATGCTGCAGGAGACGAAGCTTCAATCTGTCTCCGATGTTGTTTGGAGATCTTTCAACGCTGGTGGAATTGATGAGTTCAGAACGATGGATGCGGTCGAGGCATCTGTGGGGCTTCTCGTGGCTTGGAGATCGTCGTCCTTGGCGTTTACATCGGTGCTGCGTGGGAGACACGTTCTCTCTGTTCTCTTGGTATGTGTTGGTTCTTCTACACCCTTGGTGATTTCATGTGTTTACGGCCCTTGTAATCATATTCTTGGGAGGGAATTATGGGAGGACCTACATGAGGCGAGTAGGGCCATCGAGGGCATCCCCTGGCTCGTTGGGGGAGGCTTTAATGTTACTCTTCGTTCTATGGATAGGCCGCGACTTAGGGTGACCAAGACCCGGGTTCGGATGATTTTGCAGACGCTATCGATTCGATGGCCTTGGAGGTTATGGACGCTACAGACTCGGCTTACACTTGGAGGAGCTCCAGCTCTCGCTCTCGAATTGACAGATTTTTGGCCTCGGCCGAACTCCTCGATTGTTTCGCGCTCTCAACTGTGATGAGAGCGTCCGAGGGCCTTATCTGACCACACACCGATTATCTAGGACTCCGGCGAATCTAGCCCGCTGAGGGGTCTCTTTAGGTATGAGAAAAGCTGGTTGTTAGAGGAAAATTTTAAAGAGTTGGTAATCTCACACTGGTCCAACGCGGAGGTGTATGGCTCGGTTGTGTCTATGTTCGTACAGAAGTTGGGGTCTTTGCGTAAAAGGTTGAAGTCCTTCAAGAAGGAGTCCAGGGCTGCAAGATGCACTACCAGGCTAGAAGCTGAGTAGGTGGTTAGCAGACTTGATGCACAGGAGGATCTTAGGGAGCTTACGGGGGATGAACTGGCCACTCGCTTGGTTGCTCAAAAATTAATTGCGACGAAGGACCTTAAGCGCGTCACTGAATGGAGACAAAGGTCAAGGAATACTTGGTTCAATGAGAGGGACGCAAACAAGGCATTTTTCCATCGCGTAGCCAGCGGGAGGCGTCGGTCAAATGCTTTGAGATCGATTACGGTGAATGGTGTGCGTGTTGATGGTGATAGACAAATGGGGAAGGCGATTATCGATCATTTTAGGGACTTCTCCTCGAGGACGATACCCCGGCTTTGGAGGTGGATGGGGCTTGGGGCTCCTTCTTTGTCGTCATCTTTAAGTGCGGAATTGACGCAGGGCGTCTCCTTGGAGGAGGTGAAGAGTGCGGTTTGGAGCTTCAATGCGGATGGGGCTCCAGGCCCCGATGGGTTCCCGGTTGCTTTTTACAGAGATTTTTGGGACCTTGTGGGCAACGAGGTTCTCGATGTCATCTCGGAGTTTTGTGAGGGTAATGCTGGTTTCGAGAGGATAAACAAGTCGCTAATCGTTCTCCTTCCTAAGTCCACGGCGGCGGATCGCATTGAGGAGTTCCGCCCAATTGCTCTCTCTAATGCACTATACCTGATTGTGGCAAAGGTGTTCGCCGTGCGACTCAACCGTGTTCTTGAGACGATTATCTCGCCGCTACAGTCAGCATTTATCAAGGGGGGCAAATCTCGGACTGCCTTATTCTTGCTTCGGAAATCATTGCGGACTGGAAGAGAAGGAACAAACAAGGCATTTTATGGAAAGTGGATTTTGCAAAGGCCTATGATAGTTTAGACTGGAAGTTCCTTTGGTCGATCCTGCGGAGGATAGGCTTCTTGGATCTGTGGATTTCTTGGATGAAACGTTGTGTTACGACGTCAGCATTTTCGGTCATGGTGAATGGTCGCCCGGAGGGTGGCTTCTTCCAGCCACGTAGGGGTCTGCGGCATGGATGCCCTCTTGCACCTCTTTTGTTTGTGATTGTTGCGGATGTCCTGGCGCATATTGTGGGCCGTGTAACTGATTGTGGTCTCTGAGCCGGATACTCAAGGGATGATTTGATGATCCTGCTTCTCCAATACGCAGACGACACTATCTTCTTCATTGAGGGGGCGCGGAGGAGGCTTCTAGCATGTCCGAGGCCCTCGATCTCTTCAGCGAACTTTCTGGTCTTTTCAAGAATGCGGATAAATCTAAGGTTGTCCCCTTCGGCTTATCAAAGGAGGAGGTTGTTGCTTGTGGACGGACTTTAAGTTCGGAATGTTGCTCTCTTCCGGTTGACTACCTCGGGATGCCTCTATAGGTGGGAAGAACGAAGCCGCGTGACTAGTTCCAGGTTGTTGAGAAGCTTGAAGCGAGACTCACAGGGTGGAAGTCGGTCATTCTCTCCAAAGGGGGGCGACTGGTTTTCTTCTAGTCCAATCGATGCTTACCGAAGGGGATTCGTAGCCGTCTAGAGAAGCTGATGCGCAGTTTCTTATGGGGCAAGCATGGTGGTGGATCGGGGGGGATTCATCTTGTTGAGTGGGATGTAGTCACGCTCCCTAAAAAGGGGGGGACCTGGGAGTCCTGAGACTGGACCAAATGAATGAGGCTTTGCTCCTTAAGTGGGCGAGCAAAGTGTGGGGTCCTGGGGAGGATTTCTATTGCAACATTTTGCGCAAAATATACGATGTTCGTGGTGCGCCGTCAAGTCCTGATGCTCGTGTGGGGTCACCCATGCCGTTCTGGAAGGAGATGATGGAGGTCTTTACCCGTCATCTCTCACTGTTTAGGCCGATGCTTGCCAATGGCAAATCCTTCGCCTTCTAGATTGATGATTGGATGGGGGGTCCATTATGCACGTGGTTCCCTCGCCTATATGCTCTTGCGGCTGATAAGAATGCGCTGGTGGCGTCTTGTTGGTCGGATGGTAATTGGTTCCCAACCTTCTCCACTAACTTCTTGGATCAACGGCTCAAGGATTTTCTTTCGTTATTGGATGCTATCAAAGAGATGGGAAGACCATCTGTGGGAAGGGACCATTGGGGATGGTGAAAGGGCATGTTCACAGTTAGGATGGCTTTTGGGGCGATATGCAGGCCTCCCCCATCGCGCTCGGAGGACTCGGTTCGAGATTGTGCCTTCTTTTGGAGTCTGGACCTCCCTGAACGTGTAGGCTTTTTCATGTGGTTGTTCAGAAGGCAGAGAGTGATGATGAGAGACCGATGTGCTAGGCTTCTTGGAGCCATCTCTGATAGATGCCTATTGTGCGATGTTGCGATCGAGACCCTCGAACATTTGTTTTTCAAGTACCCGAGAACGATTCAGATTTGGGACGAGGCAAATTTGGCTTGGATGTGCACGACAGACCTGGCCTCCTTCTGTGGCTCTTTGGTTGGCAATAGGAACATACCACGGCGGAGCTTTTTAGACCTATTTCCATTATTTGGGCCTTGTGGCTTGCCAGAAATGCGCTCCTTTTTTCTAGACAAAGATTGTACAAGGAAAATGTGGGGATACATTCCGCGAGATTGATAGAAGATTGGGATATGTAATTGCCTGCTTTAGATTTTGCTCCCATTTGTCTTCTCTCGTCTTTCCTTCTTTTAAATAATATTGGGGCGAACACCATTGAATGTATCCCCCTTCTTTAAGGCCTCAAAAAAACATCTGATTATTCTGTTTTTGTCAGGCGACGATCCACTGGTGCGGTCATACTTGCAGTTTATGTTGATGATAAGATTTTTACATGTGATGACAAAGAAGACATTTCAGAGACCAAGGTCTTCCTTCAGAAGGTCTTCATCATGAAGGACATTGGCCAACCTTATTATTGCCTTGGCATCGAAGTGATACGTACTACAGAGGGACTTCATCTCATAGAAAGGAAGTATTGCTTGGACTTTTAAATGAGGCTGGACTACTTTGATGCAAGCTATCTAGCATCCCTGAAGACCCAAGGAAGCACTCTAGTTCTACACGATACAGAAGCCTAGTTGGCAAACCGCTTTACCTTATTGTCACTAGGTCGGATATATCTTATGTTGAGAGCAGAGCCAGCCAACACATGCAGAGACCGTCATTGGCAGGATGTTCTTCTGATCCTTCGCTGCTTGAAGGAATCTCCAAGGTGAGGCCTCTTCTATGGGGTCAATGGCCACAGTGATGTATTTGCTTTTGTTGATGCAGACTATGCTAGATCACTCGAGGATCATCGATCTAGTACAGGATATGCTATGACGGTTAGTGGAAACCTTGTCAATTGGCAGAGCAAGAAGCAGATTGTAGCCTCCAAATCGAGTGCATAAGCATAATACAGAGCGATGACTCAGGCCACCTATGAAATTACTTGGTTAGACTCTTTTCTACAGAAACTTGGTATTGTTGTTACTACTCTTATTCCTTTATAATGTGACAACAAGTATGCTACATATATCACTGATAATCTTGTTTTCCATGAGCGGACCAAGCACACTAAGATTGATTGTCACTTTGTTCGTGATGTTGTACAAGGAGGGAAGATTATTAGTCTATACATTTCCACATATTTTCAGCTTGCAGATGTATTCACGAAGGAGCTACCAAAGAAATGCCTCTCGTGGATAATCTCCCAGTTGGGTATGATCGATAGATATACTCCAACTTGAGGGAGAGTGTTAGAGTCAGCTTTATTTTTTGTTCTATTGAGTTGTAACCCTTCGGGGTCCTTTTATGTAATTTCTCTTTTATGTGTGCTCTAGGGTTTTGACCAATATAAGAACCCCTAGATCTCCTGAATAAAGTATCTCATTGTGCTCCCTCTCATTATTCTCCACACAAATCATCATGATTTTTCTCAAGAAGGTGCCTATCCAAATGCAGTTGACATGTGACAATCAAGAAGTAATGTTTATCGCTAACATTCCAACTTTCCATAAGAAAACTAAACATGTAAAGGTTGATTGGCATTATACTTTAAATATGATACATTAAAAGAATGTGACTACCCTCTCATGTCACGGACAGTTGACATCTTCACCAAGCAACTTCCTATAGTAGCTTTTGAGAAATGCAGTCACAAACAGAGTGTGATGGACTCTACACATCAGTTTAAGACTCTATACTCCAGTTTAAAGGGGTGTTGAGAATTAAGTCACAACATAAGGATTTTTCTTCTTTTTTTCTCCTTTGTTAGTTCTTTCGGTCATTGTCCCAACGGTCCCCATTACACAAGAGAGCACAGGATACTCCCTCCGACTCATAATATTTGAATCCTATTTTCTACACTAGGCATACCTGAGTTGCAATAACCAGAGTAAATTGTGCAAAAAAGGAAGATTTCGTCTCAATTAAAGTCTCAGGAACTTCTTCAATAAACTTGACTTTAACTGCATCATTAAGTTCTTGCAAAAGTGCGCAGACACATTTTGCTCTTGATCTCCCAACACTTTCTTGGTCCACTGAAAACAATGCCATTTTCACGGATCAGATGCGAACAAAGCAAATAATAGGAGGAAAAGTTAGATACAAGGACATGCCCATGAAGTTATTTCCCAGATCGCCAGCTTCAACTCGGGATCCATCTATAACTGTGATACTACCAATCCCACCAAGAACAAGATTTTTTAGAGTTTCTGACCCAGTGGGACCACAGTTTAGCAAGCACAAACTGGCTTTCTCAAGTGCTATTTGTCCTTGATCTCCCCAGATCCTGACATTCATGTTATTAATAAGAAAAACGTGATTATAAGACTGAACTGGATCACATCATAAACAGAAACAGTAAAATTTTTGTAATCGTATGAAGTGAATGAATAGGCAAGATATATGAAAAGATAAGATCCATTCTGTAAGAAAACACAAAAACTGCATAAATGCCCCCCCCCTAGTATCCTTTCTGATTTCTAAATAAAACCAACCTAACAAAACAACAGCAAAAAGAATGAACACCTCAGTTGACTCTAAAATCGACTTCAAGTTATTCTTATAAGCTGGTTCTTTCCTAGAACACTAGACCAGAAGATTGATTGGTTGATAGGCTTTTGGCAGGAACACTCCAAACAAAATGAATGTGTATCTTTGTGATTTTGTAGAGGTTAGATAACATTTGCGAGTGATCATGGATCCAAAGGAAATTATGGGACACACACGTGGAGTTAGGAACTAGTCCAACACCCACCCCCTTCCAAGCGCACAAAATGAGCAAAAAAAATTGTGAGCAGGGAAGATATTATTGGCATTCAACATTATACTATTCAAAAAATAATCTGAGATTTGAATTAAAGATCTCAAAAACATTTTTTATCAAAAAATAGGGAAATATGTGTAGGTGTCCGTCCCATCAAATTATTGTGGAGAACAATGAGAAAAGCTTAATTATTCAAGAGGTTTAGGGGTCCTTATATAGGACTAAACCCTATAGAGTTCCAAAGGACAAAATACATTAGGGATATTTACACCCATAACCCTGAGTAGTTTCGTAATTACCCCAGAAACCCTCGATAATCACGAATTACATCGAGAACCTCGAATAATGTTTAACCTTTACATGGCATAACCTTGTGTTAAGTTCTGTCTTAGTTCTCCGTTAACTCTGACGGAAAAAGTTAGATGTTGACCATTTCACCCTTCGAAATACATTATATTTATAACATGGTGTCATTTCTCAAAAAAATGATGCTCCATCCCCCCAGCAAGCCTCAAGCCCTCGTCACCGGCCCCCTCTGCCCCCGCTCCCCCGCATGCGAGCTCCAGCCCTGCTCATCCTCGTGCCTCCGGCCTGCGAGCTCCAGTCCCTCTCTTGCTCGCCTCCTACTGTTTCTGCAGCCGCGTACACGGAGTCCACCTGCGTGAACACCGCCCCAGCTCCTCGAAGCCCCCCCTCCCCCCCCCCCCCCGGCCCCGCCGTCGAGGAACCTCCTCCTCGGAGCCCCTGAGACCCGACCGCCACCCAGCTCCTCCTGCTTCTCCTCTCCTCGAAGCCCCCCCCCCTGACTTCCTCTCCTCGAAGCCCCCCCAGGAAGCCCCGGCCGCCGCCCAACTCCTGCTTCTTCTTGGCAAGCCCCCGCTGTCGAGGAGCCTCCTCCTGGAAGCCCTCGAGCCTCGTCCGTCACGCAGCTCCTGCTTCTCCTCCCCCCGAAGCCCCCCCCCTCCCCCCCGATGCCCAGTTTCTACTCGAGCCCCCCCCCCCCCCCCCCCGCGTTCCTTCACAAAGATCCCTTCCCTCCTCTCCCGCGTGTTCCCCCGACCCAGCTCCTGCTCCTCCTCGAAGCCCCCTCCCCCACCTCCCGGAGTCCCGCCGCCGAGGAGCCAAGCTCCTGCTCCTCCTCCTCAAGCCCCCCTCCCCCGGTCGCCAGCCCCTGACTGCTCGAAGCCCTCCCACTCCCCTGAGCCCTGCCACCCCGTGCGTAGCTCCTCCTCTTCCCATGTTCGCAGTTCGCCCAGGTCGAGCCCTCTCCTCCTCCTCTTTCTTTCCTTTTTTTATTAATCTTAGCCGTTGGATCACTGATTGGTTAGATTAACTCAGCCGTCTGGTTGAGTTAATGGAGTAAATTAACGGAAGGTTATGTGTGTAAAACGGAAGCATTATTCGGGGTTCTGGATGTAATTCGTGATTATCGAGGGTTCCTGGGGTAATTACGAAACTACTCAAGGTTATGGGTGTAAATATCCCAATACATTAATACCCATGTGGGGTTACAAAAATAAAAATGTAATTTACTGTAATCTCTAATACTCCCCATCAAGTTGGAGAATATCCATCGATCATGCACAATTTGGAAGCTATCTAGGAAAGGCACTTCTTTGATAAAGCCTTTGTAAATGTCTGCAAGCTAGAGATCTGTCGAGATGTGTGGCGTAGCAATCTTGCCTCCTCTTACAGCATCACAAATAAAATAACAATCAACCTCAATGTGTTTGGTTCTTTCATGGAATACAAGGTTCGTAGCAATATACATAGCAGATTTGTTGTCACGGTACAGAGGAATAGGAGTGGTGACAGCAACATTGAGTTCTTGTAGAAATGTCAGTAGCCAAGTAATTTGGCAGGTTGCCTGGGCCATTGTTCTGTATTCAGCCTCGACAATGGATCGGGAGACAACATTATGTTTCTTGCTCCTCCAACTAACAAGGTTTCCTCCTATCATCATAGCGTAGCCCGTAGTAGAGCGACGGACTTCATGGAGATTGTTTGCAGTGAAAACCCACCTGCATGCAACAGGTTTAATTCCCTACAGACACTATATAAGATCCCACGTCCCTCTAGAATTGAAAGCGTCCATTTTTTCATTCATGGTCTTTCGCCAGCCAGAATCCTGCAAGACATTAAGATGGTCTTTGGGAACAGAAGTTTCCATAAGAGCATCTGCATATTTTGTGTCAGAACAAGATAAACGAGCAGTGGAGGTGAAATGAGATATAGGATGAATTGTACATTGCCTCTTGGTTTTGCGCAGACCGATGCGAAGCTCCTGAGGATCATCCAGAGCAAGGTTCAGAAAGTCGATATGCAGTATTCGTTCGGTCAGGCGGTTTGAAGCGAGTAAGCGGGTAGGCGAAAGTATATGTGGAAGTATATGTGGATTATGCGATTTCGTAATGTTTTAATTAAAATAAATAATAGATATAATAATATTTCAAATTTTAGAGATGTATGTTACAAAAAAATATATAATATAGACGAAATACCTATGGCGAACTTCTTTTGCAAGTACACCCTCTCAAAGTACCCATCTAGCATAGAATATTGGATGAGAAAGTGTATGTCAAAACCACTTCCAAGTGAACCTACCAATGTTCCCTCTACCTATGCACTTGCTCAAGTATAAGTTTACGATCATTTATACTAAAAAAGGAGACATATAAATATTCCAAAAATTCTAATAAAAACATATTAAAAATTAACCAGAGTCCACCAAGATCAAATGTATAATGTAAGTGAAAATTTCTAAAACTAACCAGTTAACCACTTATGTAATTGGTAGTTTTATGTGGTGTTTTTAAGAAAAATCAATGCATATGCATTGCAAAAATAGTAGGTGATTTAGGGAAAATATAGCAATCAATTGAACCAAAATTTCAGTAGCCTTTTTCGATAGATATGACAATCAACTTGGCCATAATCGAAAGATATGACATCAGTTTATTGTATGTTTTCATTTAAGAACAATAAAGCTAGAATCAAAATGAACCACTCATTCGAGAATTGGAGCATAGAGGGTTGGGGACTCGAGGATCAGAGCTCTCATTTATCAGGTGGTGTTTTTTTGGGATGGACTGGGTTTAGGTCCTAATACAAATGCGACCGCATATGCAGCCGCATATGTCGTATACTCGGTCGCATATGCGCCTTTACCGAATATTGAACGAAGATAGGATATGTGGTTCTCTAGAGAGACCACCTCCGTATATGTGGCTGCATATGTGGCCTCCTAGCCCGCCTTTCTGAACACTAATCCGGAGCATTATTGGAGGGTGCACTTGAGGATGGCGTACTTTCCTGCAACAGGGGACAGGCAAAGGAACCGACAGAGTATTAGAAACGTGTTTTCTTTTATACACAACAGGTGAAGGTGGGAGTTCTAAGGGTATGTCGGACATTGTTTGAGTGAAGAAGCTGGTCTATTCAAAAAAGGTGACATTATTAGAGGATCACTTGCGGATGGCGTATTTTCCTGCAACAGGGGGACGGGTAGAGGAACTGGCAGAGGATTAGAAACATGTTTTCTTTTATACACAACAAGTGGAGGTGGGAGTTCCAAGGGTATGTCGGACACTGCTTGAGTGAAGAAGCTGGTTTGTTCAAAAAAGGTGGCATCGGCCGAGACGTAATAGCGATGCCCAGAAGGATCATAGCATTTGTACCCTTTATGTGTTTGAGAATAACCTAAAAAGACATTTGATTGCGTAAGGAGGCAATTTGTCAGCAGTATGGAAATTGTGAACCAACGCAGTACAACCAAAAATCCACAAAGATAGAGGGAAAGGTGGCTCATTTGGAAGCAGTAAGGCAAATGGAGTACAGCCATCTAGAGAAGCAGAGGGAACCCTATTTATAAGATGGACAGCTGTGAGTAGAGCATCTCCCCAATAGGTTTTGGGAACCTTCATTTGGGTTAGAAGAGAGCGGGCGATATCAAGAAGATGTCTTAATTTTCTCCCGGCTACCCCATTCTGTTGGGAGGTATAGGGACACGAGGGTTGATGTATGATGCCCTGTAAATCAAAGAAGGATGTTAAATCATTATGTGTAAATTCCAAGGCATCATCAGAACAAAATATTTGAACAGTTGTGGAAAAGATATTTTTGATATATTGAAAGAAATTATTGAAAATGTAATTGATTTCAGAACGTTCTTTTAATAAGTAGACCCAGGACGATCGACTATAGTCATCCACAAAAACAACAGCATATTTATGACCATTCAGAGTTAGGACAGGGTCCCCAGATATCACAAAGGACAAGAGAGAATGGGACATGGCGACGAGGTTTGGTAAGGGTAGGAAAAGATGCTCGATGATGTTTTCCGAACCGACACGCCTCGCACTAAAAGGATTTGAGCGTAGAAAGTTCAGGGAACATCATGTAGAGGCCCTTGGCAGAAGGATGACCCAGACGAAGGTATCACAAAAGGGGATCTTCAGATATTGAGATAGCACCATCAAAATTTGAATCAGAAGAAATATCGAGGTAATAAAGGTTGTTCCTTTCATGCCCCCCACCAAAGATCTGCCTTATCTGGATGTCCTGAAAATAACAGCAAAACTAGTCAAAAATAACATGACAATTAAGTTAACGACATAGCTTCTGGACAGATAAAAGACTGAGAGGAAAGGCAGGAGCACAGTGAACATCGATCAATCGTAGCTTGGAGGAGAAATCGATGGTACCGACTACAGTGACTGGGGAATGATCTCTATTGGCAACCCGAACGGTCTTTACAGAGGAAGATGGCTGGGACGATGTGAGCAAGCCTCCTTCTCCCGTCAAATGGGTAGAGGCTCCAGAATCAATAATCCATGCATGTTTAGAGGCAGAGACAAAATTTGCTACTACACCTGAGGTGATAGAAAGGTTGGCAGTAGAAGCAGATGTTGTATTGCCTCCAATGGAGGCTGAGTTTTGTAGCAATTGTCGCAAGAGAGCATATTCCGATGCAGTAAAGGGAGTTTGTATTCCACCTCTTGTTTAATGGACATATGTATCGCCAGGTGTATCATAAGGCGCCTCTTCATAGGCATTGTTGGCATTGGGTTGCATACCAAATGTTGCCCAGCAATGATCAGAAGGGTGATTCCATCGTCCACAGTGAACACATGCTGGATACCTAGCAGTAGAGAAATCACAAGCACGTCCACGACCAAAGTCACGACCACGTCCGGATTCGCAGCCACGTCCAGATTCACGATCGTGTCCACGTCCAGAATCACGACCACATCCTGCCTGGTAAGTCTAACGTCCTTTGTAACCAGAGGAGGTATAATGGACGGTCGTTTCTGTAGAAGTGGGAGTAGTAGATTGCGGAGCTGGAGTTTCTAGTTCCTGCAGGCAACCGAAGATGGTCTCAATGTGCGTAGGGTGTCAGTCGTCAGAAACTGATCTTTCACAAGCTTGTATTTTGGGTGTAGCCCCGAGAGAAACATGTAAACATGTCATTTAGCGTGCTCTCCCACTTGTTTATCGCAGTATGCAGACTGAAAAATAAGAAGCTCCTCAAATAGGCTAGCGAGTAGCCTGTAATAATCAATGAGGCTGGAATCTTCCCTGAGTGGCAGATCATATTTTAGTGTATATGTTCGAAAACGAGACTTGGTTGTCTTCTAGGAGTATGTGCATTCAATAGTCTCCCGCATCGCCTTTGCAATGTCTTTGTAAAGCAGATTAGCAGCAATGTTTGGATCGACATAGTTTGTCATCAAAGTGATAACCTGGCAGTTGTCAACGAACCAGTTTTCATAATCTTTTTCTGTTTCAGCCGGAGGATCCTTCGTAAGAATAGAGCCCTTGTATCGTCCACCAATGAACCCTTTGAAGGACCGAGACCATAAAACATAGTTCTCGTATCCATGGAAGGACGTATCCCGACTCGACAGGTCACCGATATATCGCCGATATGTCCGATATCGGGTATCGACACGAAAAAAAGGCGAGTTGAATCCCGATGTCGGCGATATGGCGTCGATATATCGTCGATATATCGGCGATATATCGGTATCGACATGGTACCGATATCGATACCGATATCGATATGTCCTTCCATGCTCGCATCCTTTCAACTTGATAGAAATGCCATGTACCATCAAAGAAGTAGGGTACGTGGGTTTGGTTTCAGTAGACGTCAACGTGGTGATATAGGTCAAAAAAAAGTTACATGAAGGGTATATTTTTCGTAATCAAGCATCAAATGTCCTAATAGAACATCAAGGATAGTTCTGGATAATCGTGTGGAGTCCTAGGAGTAACTCCTGCGCCCCAAGCGGTTCCTGGCAGCAATCGAGAGGGGTCGTGACCCCCTTAGGCGATGCATGTGGGGTCCAGTGCCCTGGCAGAGAGCCTGGGGGCCCTCGAAGGTGCGCTAGCACCCTCCACGGATGGTGGAGGTCCTTCACCCTTCGTTGGCGGTGCGTTAGATCTCTCGGGGCTAGTGGTGGTGGCAGTATTAGGTCAAAGCACCGGTCTAGTATCGCGGCTCTGATACCATATGGAGAACAATGAGAAAAGCTTAATTATTCCAGAGGTCTAGGGGTCCTTATATAGGACTAAACCCTAGAGAGTTCTAAAGGACAAAATACATTAATACCCTTGTGGGGTTACAAAAATAAAACTGTAATTTACAGTAATCTCTAACAATTATATTAAAAAAAATAAAATAGTACAAAAGTCATGGCTCGAGTAGAGTCCTCGCATGATGAATCACATTTTCAACATAGAAACGCTCGGAGAGGAAAACTACTCTGCTCCGAGCTAGCCACAAAATCCAAATAGCTGCATTCAACGGTAATTTGTCAGTATTTGAGCGAAAATGTGAGTTGCAAAGAGACTCTCAAAAAGATGACAAGCTACCACAATCCATCCACTCAACTTCCAACACTCTGCCAAATCCCTTTCACCTTCTCGCAATCAAAAAATAGGTGATCAATTGATCAGACTCCGACCCACAAAGCAAGCACAAGGAGTCCCCGTTATGAAAAATAACGGGACCAACTGTCTCTAGTTAGGATTTTTCCATGTCTCAGGAGCCAAAGGAATACCTTAATTCGTGACTAGAAAATTTTATACTCAATATATAAAATATAACACGTGTAATTATTTTAAGATATTTACATACATGCTCCACATTTTTTCGTTACGTGTATATCTCCATAAATCTTTAAATTTATTCACATGCCACTGCAACCGTCGCTTGTTTTGTATAGAAAGCCAATTCATTAGTTTCACACTTAACCACATAAAAGTTTGTGTTTACTACATTACATTGGAAATTTTACGTAAACTCCCCCCACCACTGCAACTCCACGCTTCTAAATATCTAAAACACAACAAGTGTATTTATTTTAAGATATTTACGTAGATGCTACACATTTTTTTGTTACGTGTATACCCATAAATTCTTTAAATTTATTCACATTCCACCGCAATCCGTGTTTGTTTTGTATAGAAAGCCCCTTCATTAGTTTTCTATTTAGCCACGTAAAAGTTTATGTTTATTACTGTATGTTGAGATTCTTATGTCGTGTGGACTTTAATTATATTTGTTTATTTTCATGTCTATCATATGTAATTTTCCCATTGAGCGTGTATCCTATATAAGAGAGCTCTAGGACTTCATGAAATGTAATTCTAATTTTCCCTTTCACATGGTATCAGAGCGACGATCCTAGACCGACGCCTGTGCCCTAGATCCATCCCCACCAAAGCCCTCCAAGCGCCACCGTCAAAGGTACACGCCACCCCCATCGTTGTGCGCCACCGCTATCAAAGGCAGAACCCATGTGTGGTTGTGCATCTGCGCCCTAGCACGCGTATGTCAAGAGCTGTCAAATGTGTATTTGTTGGGTATTCTAAGATCCAAGAGATATCGTTGCTTTGATCATGTTCGACAAAGGTATTATGTCAGTGTTGATGCCATCTTTTTTGAGTCCATTATGTATTTCTCTCCCACAGGTGACAGGCTTACTTCATCTGAGGATGGAGAAGAGGTCTATATGCCTCTTTCTCCAAACCCTATTACATCTCCACATCCTACAACGACACCTCTACCATCGCCACTACTACCACCAGCACCACCACCTCCACCGCCTCCTCCACCGTCTCCTATTTTCTTTCCGCAGGTTTACCAGCAACGGCCCCATGCTCATGTGCCTATTCCATCCAGCACGCCCGAGGTATTTACTGATCCTTTCAGCTCTTCTATTGGCACTGGTGATTTGCATGTACAGACCGAGGTACAGGATGTCGTGGATACTATATCTTCTACAAGTGATGTGGATCTGGACATACATATTGCTCTACGGAGGCAGAAGCAGGCTTACACTATGCATCCTCTAGCTTCATGTGTTTCTTTGGATCGTCTTTCCATAGATTTTTAGAGGTTTGTTGTGGGACTGTCTTCTGTTGAGATCAAGGCCTTAAATGTCGGTTTCGGTTACCATTTCGGTACCTACCAAAACAGAATTTCGATGGAATTTCGATGGAATTTCGGCCGAAATTTCGGTCATTTCGGTCATTTTTTGTATTAGGACCCCCATATTTCGGTCATTTCGGTTGAATTTCGATTTCGACTGGATATCGATATTCGACAGAAATTCGACCGAATTTCGCTGAAATTTGAGGCCATGGTTGAGATACCACAAACCTATCAGGAGGCGTTACAGTATGGACATTGGTGTCTAGCTATGGAGGAGGAAATGGCGGCCTTACGATCTCGTGGTACATGGACCGTTGTACATGCTCCGCCAGGAGCATCTGTGGTTGGCAGCAAGCGGGTGTTTACTGTAAAACACCGAGCAGATGGCACTGTGGATAGATATAAGGCCAGGTTGGTTGCTCGAGGGTTTACCCAGACCTATGAGGTGGATTACCAGGACACATTTCTCCTATTGCACGTCACTCTACACTATGCATTCTTGTTGTTGTTGCTGAAGTACGTGGCTGGACGCTTTTCCAATTAGATGTAAAGAATGCATTCTTGTATGGTGACCTGCAGGACGAGGTTTACATGCAGCAGCCACCAGGGTTTGTTGTTGAGGGGGGGTCCAGTATGGTGTGCCGTCTACATAAGACCATATATGATCTTAAGCAGAGTCCGAGGGTTTGGTTTCAGAAGCTCTCAGATTTGATTGAACAGAAGGGGTTTCTCTGATCCACTGCAGATCATTCTCTTTTTGTTAAGAGAACTCAGAGAGGTATTGTTGTTATTCTAGTTTATGTTGATGACATCATTATTACTGGTAGTCATGAACAGGGCATTCAGGACACTAAGGACTTCCTTGGACAACAGTTTGTAACCAAGGACCTTGGTACACTACTTTACTTCTTTGGCCTGGAGTTTGCACGGAATTAACAGGGTATGGTCATGACACAAAGAAAGTATGTCACTGACCTTTTATCTGAGACAGGTATGACATGATGTAGACATGTTACTACACCAATGGATCCTAATGCTAGGCTTTATGATGATGACTTTGAAGAGATGGATAAGAGACGTTACAGAGAGCTAGTAGGAAAGTTGTTATATGCTACTATTACCAGGCCTGATATATCATTTGCTGTGAGCAGGGTCAGTCAGCTTATGGAGCAACCCAAACAAGTTCACAAGGATGCAGTGTGCATGATTTCGAGATATCTGAAATCTTCTCTAAGGGCAGGCCTTCTTTTCAAAAGGGATGCATCCCTCATAGTTACTGGATGTGCAGATACGGATTATGTCGGGTGTCCCAAGGATAGAAAGTCCACCTCATGCTTCATTGTGTTTGTTGGTAGTTCACTGGTCTCATCGCAAAGTAAGAAACAGACAGTTGTTGATCGATCTAGCGATGAATCAGAATTACAGAAATGATGTGGGTTAAATCCGTTCTGACTAACCTAATTATTGAGGTTCCTCTTCCCATACACCTCAAATGTGATAATCAAGTAGCATTGTTCATTGCTAATAATCCAACCTTCCATGAGAGAACAAAATACACTGAAGTAACTATACTCGTGACTTGATCCAGAAGGGATTGATCTCTACTACTCGCGTTGCTTCAGGAGATCATATTACAGACATGTTCACTAAAGCTCTAGCGAGGGGCCCTTTCCATCGTTATTGTTCCAAGCTGAGCATGATAGATATATATGATCCATCTTGAGGGGGAGTGTTGAGATTCTTATGTTGTGTGGGCTTTAATTATATTTGTTTATTTTCATGTCTATCATATGTAATTTTCCCATAGAGCTTTTCTCCTATATAAGAGAGCTCTAGGGCTTCGTGAAAATGTAATTCTAACTTTCCCTTTCATACCGTAGAAAGAGAATACTGAATAGAGTATTCATTAAACCCTCGGTCTCCCTTATATAGAGAGGAGAAATCATGTTGGGAAAATTATATACAAGGATAATAAGAAAAGGAAATACATAAAATAGACAAACATAGATATATCTCTCAACACTCCCCATCAAGATGGAGCATAGATGACAATCATGCTCAGCTTGGAACAACATCTCTAAAATGACTATCTATCTAGAATTTGGGTGAAAATAAATGTTGTTTCCCTGAACTGACGTGAGAAGTAGAGATAAAGCCATTCTAAATCACGTAACAATCTACCTCAATGTGATTGGACCTCTCATGGAAAGCAGGGTTGTTAGCAATGAAAAAAACAGCCTAATTATCACATTGTAAATGCATGGGAAGCGGCATGTTAATAGCTATATCAGTCAGAACAGATATGACCCACATCATCTCAGTGCTCTCATGTGACATGGCTCTATACTTTGACTCAATACTAGATCTGGCAACCACGGTCTGCTTTTTACTCTTCTATGATACCAAAGAACTCTCTATCAACACTACAAAGCCGGAGGTAGATTTCATATCCTTGGGACATCCTTCGTAATCTGCATCTGTGCATGTTGTGATGGCAATGGATGTCCCTCTGCTATAGATCAATCCGGTAACTGGACAGAACTTCAAATACCACAGAATCATGTAACAGCATCCATGTGATTGTTTTGTTTGCTCCATAGAATAGCTAACTTACTCACAGCAAAGGAGATGTCCGGTATGGTAATGGTCACATAGAGGAACTTCCCAATGAGCTCATTGTACCTCCTCTTGTCCACCTCTTCTATATCATCATCACATAGCTTCATGTTTGGATCCATGGGAGTAGTGGCAGGTCTTCAATTTGCCATGCATGTCTTTGAGACGAGATAAACAACATACTTCCTCTGAGTCATCACAAGAGCATGTTGGTTCCTGATAAACTCAAGTCCTAGGAAGTATCGTAAATCGTCAAGGTTCTTGATGGCAAACTATTGTCCAAGGAACTCCTTAGCTACACTAATACCATGCATATCATCTCCAATAACAATGATATCATCAACGTAGATTAGTATAACAATGATACCTCTCTAAGTCCTCTGAAAAAGTGAATAACCGTAGCCGATCTCGTAAAACCATGCTACTTTCTCAAGTTTCTAGAATTATGCTCTGAGCTCTACTTAAGGCCATAGATAGCCTTATGAAGTCTGCAAACCTTTTAACACTCCCTCGGCAACAAACCCATGTGGTTGTTGCATGTAGACCTTCTCCTACAGATCACGATATAGAAAAGCAGTCTTCACATCTAGGTGGGTTCGTCTCGTATCACTGCAACAGAGAGAAGGATCCGAAGTGTAGAATGGCACGCCACAAGAGAGAGCGTATCTTGATAGTCCACCCCATAAGTATGGGTGAACCGACGAACAACAAGTCTAATTCTTGTAGAGATAGCATGGTGCTTCACTATACACCATTTGCAGCCAACCATAGAAGTCCCTGTAAGAACAGTGACCAAGCTCCATGTGCCACGCAACTGTATCATGGGCTCGCGTCCATATCCTCCTCCATAGCAAGACGTCATTGATTGTCTTGCTTGCATAGCCTCCTGATATTTCTGTGGGATCTCCACAGCTACGACAAACCTCCTAAAATCCTCTGAAAGATGCTCCAAAGAAACATGAGCAATGAGAGAATACATGGCACATGTATGCCTTCGATTCCGAGAGTAACGGGCAAATGTCACACATCAAGATCATATGTACTATATGTGGCATTGGAATGTACAACATCCTTCTTAGGAGGCACATGCTCGTTCGGTAAAGTAGCATGTTGTTTAGATAAATCACCAATGCCATTAGTAGAAACAAAGTGCTAGGAACATATCTGAGGTGTGATGGATGATGGGAAAGGCTGTTGAGATATTATTTATCTTTTATCATGTTTATGTATTCTCATTTTTTCTATCTACACTATGTGATTTTCCCAACAGGTTTCTCCTTTATATAAGAGAACCCTAGGACCCTATGAATAAACAACTCTATTTTCTATAACAAGGTATCAAAGCGACGGTCCTTCGAAGTCTGTGGCCTAAATCATATTCCACCTGCCGGCCCTACATGCAACATCGGCTTTCCTTCCTTTGCGTGTCGGCATCCCTGATGTTCATCTGCTCCTCGAGCCCACCGCTTGGGCTACCTGCCGCTCCAGCGACATTCCGATTACTGTGCTGGCCCTAGGTCCCTCGGCCACTGTCCAATGACATCACCCACCCAGCAGCGTCGCCCAATTGGCACCACTGCCACTTGGTTGTTGTCGATCGGCACCACCACCACCTCGTTGCTGCTAAGTTGCTCTTCCACCAACCTGTTGTTGCCTAGCATGGCCGTGTTGGTTTG
Source organism: Ottelia alismoides (assembly GCA_037367405.1). NCBI lineage: Eukaryota > Viridiplantae > Streptophyta > Magnoliopsida > Alismatales > Hydrocharitaceae > Ottelia > Ottelia alismoides. Next base: position 162,479 of record JAZKJV010000599.1, read on the forward strand.
ATTTGACCTGATTTGATTTGATTTGGCCTAATTTGGTCTGATTTTGGACTGAATAAGGGTGAAATCAGACCATCGTGGACTCTGTTGAGCCCTACCACAAACGAGTTTGCTTAGAGGTTGTGACATGAGACTACACCCATGATCACATCATCCCCATGATGTCTGTGTAGACACCCTATCATCTATCTACGATCCCGATCAAGTAGCAATATGGCACTATGACATAAAACAGAGTTGATATTCCATCTACATGTGCATTTAAAGGTTCGGGACCTATTGTCAAGATGGATGGCAAAACTATGAGTTGTGGGTGATGCAGTTCATGAATCTCTTATAGAGCCATGATAAAAAGCATATTCTGATGCGGGATGATCCAACCGAGAAGACTGCGATCAATGCCTCGTTGGAGGTCGATGATGCTTATGCAAAAGTTTGACTATCCAGTGCTATTTTTTTGAAAATCGCCAATGATATTTTGAGTCAGCCCACAGCAAAGGCAATGTAGGACATCCTCACAACACGATGTACTCTTAAACGAGAAATGAGTCGAAGATCTTGCAACTCCAGCATGATATTTTTGCAACCAAATAGGGTAGCACAAAGCCTATCAGAGATGCGTATATCTACATATCTCTGACGAACTCATCAACGCAGCACAAGACCTATAGCGATTCTATTATGACCGAGGTCTTTCTGGCAGCCCTTAACACTGAGTATGACTCAGACCGCTCTTAATTACTTAAATATGCTACTATACCGCCTATAGAGGAGACGTACCGCAGGATGAGCAGACTAAACATCCCCTCTGATACATCTTCTCAGACGTCATCGGCTATGGCAGCTTCCCGTGGTAGAGACGGTTTTCCTCAATTGAGGGGATGAGGCATACACGACAGAGGATGCACGTGCCCATGCCAGCTCTGTTCATATTGTCACCGATCAGGTCATTCAGAAGACACATACTATTACAAGCACGCTTTACACCTTCAGCACGTGTTGCTGAGCAGGTTCAGATTACCCACGATTCTAATGATCATCATTTTGATGAATTTATTGCCCAACTGAGCGAGATCATACCTCTAGTTGTTGGATCTTCTAGTGTTTCAACTGGTCCACCAGATGCTGCTTTTGCCTCCACCAGCACTTCAGGTATTACTCATGTGTTTACTAGTCGCTCTCGACCATGACCTACAGGAGCTTCTCATCATCTATGTAGAGATCGCTTACAGTTTGATTCTTATAGCCATGTAACGTCTAATAGATCATTGGTCATTGCGTATGAGTATAGGATACATTCTCTTATTACCTAAAAAGGGAGGTCCATTTGACTCCCTCCATATGCCTACAGAATGTTCTTCATGCACCAGAATTCTCAATGAATTTATTTCTATTAGTCAAATTACAAAAGATTTACATCGATGTGCATATCTGACCATGTTTTCCCTTATTTTTCATGATATACTCACGGACAAGGTGATGGGATGTGGTCGTGCACATGGAGGGCTTTACAGGTCGATCTAGTTTCCTAATGTTGGTGCTAACTCTCTTTAACTGGATCGATTTCTCTATACACTTGGCATCTCTGATTTTATCATCCTTCGTTGCAGAAGCTATGTCATCTCATATTTTATCAAGTCCACTTTTCGGTGTGAACCATGTCAACTTGGAATGCATCACCGGTCTAGCTTTCCAAGTCGTCAAGGGCGTAGTAGTCAGAGTCTTTTTGAGCTTTTTTTTATTTTGATACATGGGGTCCGAATCGTACCCCTGGTCATCAGGGGCACAGGTAAAATTCGGTTGTTGTGGATAACTTTTCCAAACTGTCATGGGTATTTCTGTTAAAGAATAAGTCTAATACCAGTACTATGATTCATAATTTTGTGATTGAACTAAATAATCTTTTCACTGCTTCTATTAAATACATTCGTTCTTATAATTCTCTAGAGTTTTGTACTATTCGGTTATCCTATTATCCCAATTCTTTCGCTCACACGGCATTATCCATCAGACTTCGTACACTTATACTACTCAACAATATGGTGTTGATGAATGCAAACACCATCACTTTCTGAATATCACCAAGACTCTTCTCATATAGAGTCGGGCTCCTCATTCCTTATGAGGTGATGCTATGATGACAACGTGTTGCCTACTCAATCTGATGCCCTCTACTATTCTGCCTGAAAAGACACCATTCTCTCTTGCTTTTCCTGAGAAGGATCTTTTCTTTGTATCCTTATACGTCTCTGTTGGAGAAAAATAAGAGTTGTGTTTATTCCGTGAACTCTAGGCTCTCTTATATAGGAGAGTATCCTATGGGTAAATTACACAAGATATTCATAAGTACATGAAATTAAGAAACAGTACGAAACATGAAAATAAATAATGTAAACAATTATATCTCTACACCCCCCTCCCTTAAGATGGAGCGTAGATGTCGATCATGCTCGGCTTGGACGAGCACTTCTGAAAAGGTCATCTGAGTAAGGCCTTGGTGAAGATGTCTGCAGTTTGATTTCCTGAGCTGACATGAGATGTGGAAATAAAATCCTTCTGAATCATATCTCGTATATAGTAACAATCAATCTCGATATGCTTGGTACGCTCATGAAATGCTGGATTATTTGCAATAAAATAGCAGCTTGATTGTCACATTCTAGTGCAATAGGAAGAGGAACCTCTATATATAGATCTATAAGAAAGGCTCGAACCCACATCATTTCTGTACTAACATGGGCCATGGCCCTATATTCAGACTCAGCACTAGATCTTACTACAATCGTTTGCTTCTTTATCCTCCATGAGACAAGGGACTCTCCAACATAGACAGCAAATACAGCGGTAGATTTCCTATCCTTCGGGCACCCTGCATAATCTGCATCTACACATGCTGAGATGGTGACATTCTTGCCCTTTTTAAACAGTAGACCTGCGCCTGGAGATGATTTAAGATACATGAGTATCATATGTATAGCATCCATATCGATCTAACGTGGTTGCTCCATGAACTGGCTAACCCGACTAACAACAAAAAAATATCGGGTTGGGTAATGGTAACATAAAGAAGTTTTCCTACCAGCTCTTTATATCTCCTCCTATCAACCTCATCAATATCATCATCATATAGTTTCATGCTTGGATCCAAGGGTGTGGTGGCAGGTCGACATCCAAGCATACCCGTGTCACTTAGCAAGTCAGTGACATTTCCTCTGGGTCATCACAAGCCCTTGTGATTTCTGGCAAATTCCAGTCCCAGAAAATATCTAAGAGCTCCAAGATCCTTTGTGACAAACTCTCGACCCAGAAGTTCTTTGGCCTTCTCGATTCCTCGCATGTCATCTCCTGTAATGAGAATATCATCCACATACACCATAATAGCGACCATACATGTGGATGTTTTCTGTACAAAAAGGGAATGATCTGCATTTGAACGTTTGTACCCATGTTTCTCAAATTAGTCTGAGAGATTCTGGAACCAAGCACTAGGACTCTGTTTAAGGCCATAAATCGCCTTATGAAGTCTACATACCTATAAAAACTCCCCCTCAACAGCAAATCCAAGTGGTTGTTGCATATAGACTTCCTCTTTAAGGTCACCATACAAAAATGCATTCTTGACATCTAACTGAAACAGCGGCCAGTCCCGAATGACAGCAATAGAGAGAAGAATCCGTAAGGTGGAACGATGGGCAACTAGTGAAAAGGTATCAAGATAATCTACCACATATGTCTGAGTAAACCCTCGTGCAACCAGGCGCGCTTTGTATCTGTCGATGCTATTATCTGCATTATTCTTAACTGTAAACACTCATTTATATATTACTATAGACATCCAGTAGGAGCCGGAACGAGGCTCCAGGTGCCTCTCGACTGAAGAGCATCCATCTCTTCTTTCATAGCCAAACATCAGCGGCTGTCCTTCAGAGCCTCTTGATAATTCCTTGGAATTTCCACGGCTGATAATGCAACTGCAAAATTCCTGAAATCGCCAGTCAAGCGATCAAAGGAGACTATGTAAGCTATAGGGTATGACGCACAGCTACGCTTCTGTTTCCGAAATGCTATAGGTAGGTCTAAATCTGCAGCCTCTACATATGTTCCTTGTAAAGAATCCTGCTCAGGTAGACTATTAGACCCATCATTAGAAACTGTATTATCAGAACATACCTCATGTGTGCTAGATGATGAGCGGTGACCATGAGCAGAAGCAAACCAGCGGGTATAGTGGTGTGGTAAAGGTGGAACTGGGGCTGTTATAGGAAGTGAAGGTGGGGAAGAAGGTGGTGGTGGTGGAGGTATGGGAGGTAATGGTGGTGGTGGCATATATATGTTATCATCATTATATGAAGACATCGACCAATCACCTGTAGGAGTAAAAAACATCACAGACTCGAAAAAAGTGGCAGCGGTACTAACGTAATATTTTTTGTGCATTGGATCATAACACATGTATCCTTTCTGTGTCCTGGAGTACCCAACAAAAACACACTTGACAGCTCTAGGAGAGATCTTGTCAATACCTAGAGAGAGCTGGTGGACGAAGGCCACAGACCCATACACGCAAGGAGTGAGTTAGAAAAATTCCTTATCTGGAAAAGCGAGTGAGAAAGGAATTTCTCACCTAGGACTGATGAGGGCATGCGATTAATAAGATAGCATGCCGTTAGAACTGCATCGCCCCAAAAGGAATGAGAAGCACAACTCTTGATGAGAAGCGTCCTAGTAGCATCAACTAAATGACGATGCTTCCTTTCCGCAATACCATTTTGTTGGGAAGTATAGGCACATGTTATTTGATGAATGATTCCCTGGGATGAAAAATAACTGGAGAGATTATTAGTACAAAATTCCAAGACATTATCAGTTCGCACAATTTTCACAGAGGAAAAAAAGACATTTTGGACTTCGGTTAAGAAATTTATGAAAACATCTCCAGCTTCATATTTATTCTTTAATAAGAAGACCCAAGACAAAGGTGAGAAATCATCCACAGCAACAAGATAAAACATGTGCCTCTGGTGATCAGGAACACGACTGGGACCCCAAATATCTATATGAAACAACTCAAAAATGGAGCTATTGCTCCGTATCTGACGACTAGGAAAGGCAGAGCGATGATGCTTTCCCAACTGACATGCCTCACATTGAAAGGACGTGTGAGGCGAGATTTGATGCAGAACACGGTACAATTTCTGGAGCGGGAGATGACCAAAGCACAGGTGCCATATAAATGTGAGATAGGTCCAGCAGATAGAGAGGAGAGTCCAACATAGGGAGTTCGGACGAGGCGATAGAGACCAGCCTGCTCACGGCCACAGCCATCACCTTGCTTGTAAGGATGTCCTGAAAAATAAGAGAGGATGGGTCAAAAATAGCTCGACAATGTATGTCCTTCGTAATCTGGCTAATAGACAATAAACTCATAGAGAAATCCGGTGCATGCAACACATTCTGTAGATGCATAGATGGTGTCAAGCTAATCTCCCCTTGTCTAATACTTGGGGAATGCATCCCATCTGCAATAACCACAGTTCGTCTTGGGGGAACATGTCTGTAGGCCGTAAGTTGACCCCTATCTCCACACAAATGATGTGTGGCACCGGAGTCCATAATCCATTCTATAGTATCATGTCCACTACTGCTAGTAATGCATAAATCTACTTGAGGTGCTAGAGGAGGCTGAAGCAGCTACATCTGAATGACTCCCAAGGGCTGACGAAGATGTCACAGAGCCGGAAAGAGGTATAATGCCCCTCAGATGTGCTATAAGATCCTCAAAATATGATCTAGAGAGGAAGCAATGGGGGCTCAATCTGTTCAGTCACTCGAGCAGAGGCAGGGAATCCATGATTGGAGTAGCATGTATCCTCTGTATATCCCAGACGACGGCAGAAAGTACATGGTTGACGAATGCTACCTCCTCTCCCCCTAGGTCCACGAAACTGAGAAGATCCTCTTCGACCTCGGGAGGCCACCATTGCTGAGGACGTTTGGTTAGCAGCAGAAGATGGAACAGTGATTCGATTGAGTACGTGGAAGGCTTCCTCCATAGGAGGAATAGTAGAGTCTGTCAAAATCTAAGAGCGGGCCGCCTCATATTCGAGATCTAGGGCTACTAAGAATACACCAACCATGGTGGCATTCCTATACATCTTCTGCTGCTCAAGAGTAGATATGAGTGGCATGAAGATATAGAGCTTCTCAAACATCCCACGCAACGATGTATAGAGTGAAGTGGTTGTTCATTCTGCTTGATAGTAAAAATATCATGCTGAAGCTGCAGGATCTTGGCATCGTTCTTTACTTAGGAAAAAGTGACAGCAAGAATATCCCACATCGCCTTGGCAGTAGACTGATGGAGTATATCATTGGCGATCTCTATTGCCAATTTACCTGAAAGCCAAACCTTGGCATATGCATCATCCGCCTCCTATGAGGCATTTCCTCCAGTCTTCTCAGTCGGCTCCTCCTCGGTAAGAATGTGTTTCTTACCGGTGGACTTCATCATGCTCGTGAACTTCATAGCCCACAGTTCATAGTTTGTCCCGTCCATTTTGACAATAGGCGTTGGACCTCTGAAGGCGCCGGTAGCAGGTACATCGACTTTACTTTCTGACATGTTACCGGATGTAGAGAACTGAGACTTTGTAGACCAAATAATCAATGTCTACACAACCATACGTGGATTTGAATGCATATGTAGACTTATAAACTCAAATCCATCACCCAGGTGGAGACCCCGATGCCGGATTTCTTAAACACAAAACACGGGCACGGTCCACGTGCAAGAGAACCATGTACAAGCGCTAGGCCGAGCATGCTAGGTCGTGAGGGGCTCGACGCACGGAGGAGCTCCGCCTACGGGGGGGAGCACGCACGAGGAGCACGGGGGAGGAGGGAGCACGCACGGGGGCACGCGCAGGAGGGGGTGGCGGTGCTGATGGGCCGACGCGGCTGCTGGGAGCGTCGAGGCAGCGTTGTTGGGGTGGCGGTGGCGCTGCTGGTGCGTCGGTGCAGCACGAGAGAGGGGACGGTTGGTAGGGTGAGGGTTAGGGTTTCGAATCGAGAGCTCCAGTCTCAGACCACCGCTCTGACATCATGTTGGAGAAAATAAGAGTTGTGTTTATTCCATGAACCCTAGGCTCTCTTATATAGGAGAGTAGCCTATAGGTAAATTACATAAGATATCTATAAGTACAGAAAATTAAGAAACAATATGAAACATGGAAATAAATAACGTAAACAATTGTATCTCTACAGTCTCATCGGAAAGGTGGTGTTGAAAGCAAACACCATCATTTTCTGGACATCACCGCGACTCATCTCATACATAGTCGGGCTCCTCATTCCTTCTAGGGTGTAGGGTGATGTGGTGATGACAACGTGTTACCTAATCAATTTGACGTCCTCTACCATTTTGCGAGAAAAGACACCCTTCTCTCTTGCTTTTTTAGGACATTTTCTCTCCTACGCCACGGACCTTTGGTTGTGTGGCATTTGTCCACCTTCTACATCCAAGTCGTGATAAGCTCGCACCTAAAGTTGTCAAGTGTATGTTTGTTGGGCACTCGTACCCAAAAGGATTATAGGTGTTTTGATCATGTACATGGAAAATACTATGTCAATGTTTATTTTACTTTCTTTGAGTCTATCATGTACTATACTCATACATGCGACAGGTTGAGTCTCTCAGAGTTTAGGGATCATGATGTTCTTCCACCTCCTCCTATACATATACCTCAGCATGTTCTCCATGCTTCAATGCCTTCCTCAGCATCCATCACGCCTCATGTAAATTCTAAAATTCTGGTTTCAATAAACGGCACGGGTGATATGAATGGTGAACATGAACACTTACAGGATGAGCAGGAGAATATATAGGATGAGTAGTGACTATAGCAAGAGAATGATCTGGGGTGGCCTATTGCATTGCGTAAAGGTAGATGTACCTATGCGAGATACCCCTTCATTGGACATGTCTCTTTGGCACGACTTTCGACGGATCTCGGGAAGCTTGTTGTGGGGTTATCTGCCATTGAATCCTGCACGCATATTAGAAGGCTCTCAAGGAGAGCAAATGGTGACTTGCCATGTGACACATGGAGCATTGTTACAGATCCTACAGGATGAGTGTCTATTGTGGGATGCAAGTGAGTGGTTCATAATGAAGCATCAAGCAGATGGCAGTATAGACCACTACAAGACAAGGATTGTGGCTCGTGGGTTCATCCAGATATACGGGGTGGATTATCATGATACTTTCTCTCTAGTGGCTCGGCATTCTACACTGCAGATCTTTCTCTCTGTTACAGTGACATGGGACTAGTCCCTATATCAGCTTGATGTGACGAATGGGTTTCTCTATGGTGACCTATAGAAGGAAGACTACATGCAGCAATCACCTAGGTTCGATGCTGAGGGGGAGTCTCAAAAGGTTTGCAGACTTCATAAGGCTATCTATAGCCTTAAGTAGAGTCCAAGAGCATGGTTTCAAAAGCACTCGGACTTGATAGAGTAACTGGGGTTCGTGAGATCGATGGTAGATCACTCACGGTTTGTTTAGAGGTCTCAAAGAGGTGCAGTGCTATAAAAGTTTTGTGATGATATCATTATTACAGGGGATGATGCGCAGGGCGTTCAAAAGCCAAGGTTTCCTTGGTCATCGGTTTGTAACCAAGGACCTTGGTAGTTTACATTACTTCTTTGGACTGGAGTTTGCAGGAACCAACGAGGTCTTGTGATGACCTCGAGGAAATAGTTACGGATTTTCTCTTCGGGATGAGCATGGAAGATTGCAAGCCTGACACTACTCCCATGGATCCAAACATGAAGTTATATGTTGATGACTCTGAGGAAGTAGACAAGAGGAGGTACAGGGAGCTCAATGGGAAACTCATATACATGGCCATTGCCATAATAGATATATCCTTTGAGCTGAGCAGAGTAGTCAGTTCATGGAACAACCTAGACAGGCACATATAGATGCAGTCCATATAATTCTGAGGTATTTGAAGACCTCACTGAAGGATATGGTTAGATCCTCAAGCGCATCACGGAAGCGTGATCGTCGTATCGAATACGATGAAGAACGACTAGTCGCACTAGTTGTTCTATGCAGCGGAAATTAAAAATTTTCATGTGACGAAACCACATGATCCAAGAACACTTCTCGGATCGTTTCGTCTAAACCACAACCAAGTATTAGGTTTACCTCTTGAAGCGTGGTTGCGATCAAGTCTCTAAACGAAGAGACCTCCTGTCTCAAGTTCCGATCCGTCGGAGGAGACGCTTGCGAGCACGGGGATGAACGCGTGCTTCTCGCAATCCATGTTGATGATCCAAGCGGCGGATCTCCTGATCTCGACACACGAGATCCGATGTCTTCTTCACGAGCGGGGCGCACCGAAGGAGACGGGAGATCCACGAGCAAACATCGGGCAGCATAACGACGATGCCGCGGCGATGGAGAACTCTCTAGGGCATCCATGGTGGACGGCCTCATGAGAGAGAGAGGACTGTGTAGAGAGAATGAGAGAGAGAGAGAGATTTGTTGCCTCAACTTGTGTGTGTCAAGAAGAGCAATGGGGTGCCTCTCCTTTTATAGGGTTTTGGATCCATGGATCACAATCCATGTGTTCAACACAAATCCCAATGGTCCACATCAATTTGTGTTTCTTTCAATAGTCATGATTTGTTGCTAAAAACACAACAACAATTAATTTAATTTAAATTAAATATATGTTGATAAATCAACACAATTTAATTACAAAATTAAATCATCAATACATGGAGATAATGAAAGGAGAGATAGCCTCCTTCCATGTGGAGAGGGGGGACGGCCTCCCTTTCCTAATGGGAGTGGTGGCCGTCCACCCTCCTCCATTAGGAAGGTGGCTATTTCACCTTTTATGTAATCTCCATTATTTGCAACAACTTTTGTTGCAAATTATTTCACAAAAAATAAATCCAATTTATTTTTGTGAACATTGCAATCATGCCATTGAAAAATGTGAATCACATTCACAACCCAAAACAAAATGTAAATTACATTTTCAATTTGATGTCCAATGTGAATCCAATTCACATTAACATTTAATTAACAAATGTAAATTACAAATAGCTCTCTCTTATATATATATATGACTAATATGGATATTTCTATCCACATTATTCATATCCATGATAATTAAATCATATTTATCATCTTGGATCTCTATCTCTTGTGTCCAAAATAATATGAATCACATTCACATTATTTACATCATTGATAATTAAATCTCATTTAATTATCTAAGATAACTCTCTTTATAAAATGAATCAAATTCATATTACTCATGATAATTAAATCACATTCAATTATCCATTTTCTCAATGCTCGGATACATATATCAACAATAGAATTATCCATGAACTCCTTCAAGGATAATGCGCTTTCTCCGCAGATACTTGGGAGATAAGGACAGGGCGATTGTATTGTTCCACGTATAGTGACATGAATATTGAGATCGTATCTCAAATCCAGATCGTGGGCCTCCCATAGATGCTTGATTAATCAAGACCGTAAATCTAATCTTCTTATTGCATCTGAATCACATTCAGATCAATGTCCAACACTTGGACCAAGATCAGATCACTTCTCTACTGAGAGGAGTCACTAAAATCCAGACCCGTTTCATCACTCCCTAGGGAATGGAAGCGTCATGGTTATACAATCGTTTATGATCACATCACCCTCAGGTATTCCCAATACCTGTACATCCTGCATACTGGAAGACTCAGACTAAACCCGAAGTATTCGATCAACTTTATACTGTCTACTTCATGGTTTTATCAGTAAGTTTCTCATTCGATCATTGGAGTCGGTATTGATCATATACTTTCCAAAAGCATATATCATACCTAGGTCTTGATCATATACTTTCCAAAAGTATATATCAAACCTACAAATTCAGTCAAGCTTCCAAAGCGAGACGACCGTGCGCACGGAATTTGATTCTTCCCAATATCTCATGAGTGAGCTCATGTCTTCCGGTTCAGTAACTGAACATGTATGATCCCTTTGAGAGATCGTATTACTCATATGCCCTTATATGCACACCAGCGCGCCGGTGTATAGACCTTGATTAGGTCATCAACCTATTGGTCTGCAAATGTACATACTTAGACATATAGCAACACATCTGTCTCCGGTCAGAGGATGCGTGCCTATATCCTGACAGCATACGATATAGGACTTTTGGTTATCTCGATCTCGTTAAGTCAACTCTTTGACCTAACTAATCTGACACCTCTGAATCTCTATTTCTATGCAGAGGACCTGCATCAAGAGGTCGGTCAGATATCAGCCTTCAGAGATAAGGATTGCCATCTTCCTACTCAGGCTGGAGATCATCTCTTAACAATCATCTGAGATGCTTGATGAGTCCTCAATCTAACTCTTTAGATATTCATTCAAGCACCAGCCTCTATGATTCAATAGTTGAATCAACAGCTGTATGATCATCAAGATGGCCATGGTACATAACCCTAATTGTACTAAGGGACCTATTATGCAAATTATGTATTCTTCATTTCAGATTAAGGAGTGAATTGCAATAACATTTATTGCATAATGGCTCGTCGTGGGCTCGCATTTCCAACAATCTCCCACTAGCCCAAGAGCCATTAATGGGCTAATCATTTAAACCCGCACTCATGTGACAATCATAGGCTATTAAGAAAATAGCTAGGTAAGCTGATCAGTCACTCTGTTCCTACGAGACTACGCCAAGTCCTTTTACGGCACTTGCATATCCCCAGCAACAGTGCTCGCATCTAATGTGAATGTTGCATCTCATGCAACCAATACTCAATCTAGTTGGTTACAGTGTCCCTGACATCATAACCAGTATCCCCGTAATCCTTATTAGAATACCTTCATTCCCAGAGATCTCTATCTCCTAAGGTATCTAAAGTTTAGACCTTTATAGATCACTATCTACATGGTCTTAAACTTTTGAAGATAAGACTTTGAGATTACTATCTCAAAAATCTCCTCATCTATGAAGATTTTGTTATTACTGCAATCAAGTGTTTTATCTCTACATAGTAGGACTAGTAACACTTTACTACTCCCACTGCATGACAGACATCTGGTATTTGTACACTCTAGCATACACTCAGCTTCTCGTAACTAATGCACAAGTGCAAGTAGTTGTAGCATTTACTTCCTCAACTCTTTGAGGTGCTATCCCTTAAGATAGGTCAGTACCATATCTTAAGGGTTAGAAGCCTTTCTTGGAATTTCTATGAATAGAATATGTCCAAGGTATACTACAAATGTGACAGTCCAATTATCCTCTTCTCTTGGTTTCTGAACAACTTCAGAACTAAGATCTAAGAGGTATCTTTGAAATCATATTTCAAGATATGGAATAACCAGATTATAAAACACTTATTATTATCCTTATATCATTTTAAATGATCAGGATATCATCTACATTCAGCAAGATGAACACAAAGGCACTCCAACTAAGCTTCGCATGGCTCATCAAGATTCTATCTGAAATCATAACAATTATAATTCCATCAAATCTTATGGTCCAACTTCAAGAAGCTTATTTGAGTCCATAGATGGATTCCTTAGTTTGCACACCTTGCTTTCCCCAACCATGAAGCCCTGGGGCTACTTCATGTGAATATCCTCAAAGAGGTATTCGTAGAGGAATGCAATATTGACTTACATCTTAAAGATGCAATAGTCAAGTTGTGTAGCTAAGGTTAGCAACATTCTGATGATTTTAAGCATGGTCACCGAAGAGCAAATCTCATCGCAAGCAATGTCTTCTCTTCCGATGTGTAGCTCATGGCTACGAACCGTGCTTTGAAGGTCTCCACCTTCTCATCAGGTTCCCATTCTCTTGAAGATCCATTTACACCTTTACAGGTATTACCCATATAGGTGGATCCTCGAGGGTCCATATACAACACTTGTATATGAAGTTTACGTTAGACTTCTATTGCTAAAATCCATCTTTCCATGTCATGATCCTTAGGAGCTTCATCACATGAAGTCCGATCATTGTCAGACTTAACTGACACATGGAATACATCCTCAAACTTATTTGAAGAGGTTTTAGTGTTTCATCTTCAATTATCCTTTTAGTTTCCAATTTTAGGAGCCTCATTATCTTTTCAAGATTAAATGAGTTCCTACACTTCATTTTTATCTTGATTCTCAAGAGTCTCAACCTCCAAGAATCACATTCTCAGAGATGAGATATTTCAAGAATCTCAAGATCATAAAGTAGGTATCCAATACCATCCTTTATTTTCCTAATGAAGCAGCACTCTCAAGTGCTAGATTCCATCTTGCATGAAACCTTATTAAGGATATACATTGTAGTCTCTACTACAGATATATACCTGGAAACTAAGGGATAATTATGCTAAAATTTATCATTGATAAGATCATGTCACACATGATCCAATTGTATCTGCCTATAACTCTATTGAGTTAAGGTGTGTTAGGAGGATTGAGATAGAAATGATATTCATATCTCTATAAGGTATTCTTTGAATTTATCTAACAGGTACTTGCTACCTAGATTAGATCAAATTCATTTTATCTTCCTTCAAACTTTTGGTTTTAAACCAAAAAAATTGAAATCTTTGAACATTTCAAAGGTTTCTTAGGTGAAGAGAAGAAATCTCATATCATACATAATCATCAACAGATATCACATATCCATAATGTTTACTATGATATAGATGATCTACATACATCAATATGTATGAGATCCTGAATACCTTGACATCTTACACCTTTCTCTAAGAAGGGTGTATTGGACATTTTTCTTTGAATACAATATTCATAAGTATGTAAGTTTTGAAATTTTAGACATTCTAAAGTTTCATCTCTTACTAGTCTATTGATCAAATCAATAGACAAATGTCCAAGGCTTGATGCTAGATCATTGTCAAATGATCTTCATCCTCCTATTGATCTTAAGGTTTAATTTCAGTATTTAGAAATGTTAATGAACCATTCATTAATTTTCTAATTTAGTGGAGTCCACTAGATTTTAGATTACTATCTGAAATATCTCCATCATAACTTTTTATGATAGTTCTACCTCAGAATTCATGTTTATTTCCAACATTTAGAAACAAACAATGAGTGTATTCTTATATCTAGGTCAAAGAGACATTCTCTAAGACTAAGGACTCTCCCACTGAAATTAACAAGTCTATCAATCCAACAGAGATTGTTGCAACAATTGCATCAATATCCATGTGGATAACTATAAACCTTTAAGATCAAATTTTCCAGTCTTCTAAAACATATGCAACCTATTGCAAATGTCATCAGAAGATTGAGATACAATTATTTGACTTTATCTTATCAATGATTTATGTAGATTAGTCTGATGCTCCATCCGAGTCCTTCTCTAAGGATTCTAGATAGACTTGATAGTCATACTATCAACACATCAACTTATTGCAGTATTGGCATTCATCCAACTCTTCGGATGACATATGGAAGTCAAAGATGTATAGTCAACTCTTTGACCATACTTCTTACTCGGGTCCAACCCATGCTTCCACTGCGCTCCCTTTATCTATAAGCAACCATTGCTTAAGACTAAGGATCTCTTATGTAAGAGCATTTCAACATTTATACATGCTTCATTAAATTCATACAATATGAATATTATGAAGCTTCATGAATGACCAGAGTATAGATAGTAGAATGATGACACTCATCATCTACATCCATCTAAACTCTTAAAACATAGGTTCAGGTAGGTACTCAAACAATTTGAATACACCATCTCTTATAGAGCCACCATTCTGCATGATGCAGTGAACCATCTCATTCATGTTAAATGTCAAGAGCACATATGTATGCCCGAATATCTTCATAAATTTTATAAGGATTATTTGACAATTATGATCATCATCAACATGTCACTTCCAAAGTACATTTGATGATAGATCAAGACTATAGAGACACACAAACCCTAGGGTTGTAGTCCTATTATCTATTTAATTGTCATTCCTCAATATTATGAGGAAACTTGCACATTGCAACCACATACATTATGTGTCCAATTGCAAGTACAATATCTGGATCATGAGTCCAATCCATGATATTTTACTGGTTATTATTGAGTATATCATTGAGTGGGTTTTAATGAAGGATTATCTGAAATAAGAAATTTGCATAAATATATAAATATATATATTTTACTTTGATTTAGGATTTTTATATCAAAGTTGTCTTGTCTTGTCAACACTGAAAGTTCATTCCCTTAATCACTTTCAATGTAAGAGATATACTTACCATTATATCTCAACAAGATCTGGGATCTCCTTCCTTATCTTTGTTACATCCCAATAATATGAGAATCTGCAACTCAGATAAAAAGAAGCGGGAACACATTCCGCTTTGCAAGTCCAACTTGCATCTCCCAATTCGGTCTTTAACACCCGGGCCCACCACCCCTAAGGCAATGTTGACCCGTCGTTAATTGAACCAACCGTCAACGGGAATAGTACTCGCTATACGCAATCCAATATCGTCCCAATAATATGAGGATCCGATATTGGGGTCACTACGTATACGGCCTTACTCTTTCGAGAAGCAAAGAGTCCGATCCAGATGCGCTTGCATACAGGAGCTGTCACTTCGGACAGGCGTCTCCCACATACAATCCCTGGCGACGGAACCCTTCGCCTTGACGGGAGACCATGGATGTCACTTATGTGATCCTCCACCTCATATTCAAATTTTAATTAATTATCGTGAATCACATTCACATAATTAATTCTTCCAAGGGAATTATTAACTCTAATAATATTAGAGTATTTCAATCTTAATTGGATTCCAATTAATCTAATCATATTAAATTAATGATCCAATTAATATCCAACAAACATTTTAATAGTTACTTGAATAATGGTATTATCTCAAATACGTATTATTTCGAATTTTAATAATTAGAAAAATACATCTTAATCCCTCGGACATTATCCCGGCCCTACCCGCTGTCATGGCCAGTACCGACGAGAGTGGGACGGACCACATACGTTGCAACCCGCAACCCCAATGCTCTCCGACTAGGCACCATATCCGCCTCGGGAAAGGATAATGCCAAATTGATTAATTTGTACTTGAGATGATCATCGGTTCTTCAACCGAAATTGTACCATATAGTAATAATCAAAACATTTTTTATTAACATTATAATGAGATTTGCTAAACAAATCCCAAGTCCTATTCAAGCAACATGTTTGTTGGAATGTTGATCATGTAGATCATGTAACCAATGTTGATCTAGATCACATCTAATCATTTGTTGTTATGGCAAAGTCATTTAAGGACATAATTATCATTAAATATTTCACAAATATTTATTCATAATTATTCCAGGAAATTAAACAATTTAATTTCACTAATTAATTAAATGACAATCACTAGGTTCTTGATTAGGAAAGTATTTTCAGCAGTGACCCTCACTTACTAAAAAATACCATATCTCAATCAATTTAAATCCAAATTAAGCAAAGTAAATTTCTAAAGTTTGCTAACTTGATTTACAACAGAACCCAAGTGATTTGCACGCATTTCAAGGCGTATCAAATCCGCAATTAACATCTTAATTACGTCATGATCCGCAGTCCCCGAAACAGTGGATACATGTTCACTAAAATGAGCATATCTAGAGCAAACGGAATCGAAATCACGCAAACTCAGATCCTACGGTTTCCTTATTTAATGGGGAATAAAATCCAAATATTATTTTCGTGTTTAAAAAATTTAAACAGTGCCGAAAATAATATCAAAACAGAGATGCGAAAATGAAATGCAAGAAAACTTTCGCAAACCCTAATGAACCCAAGTCGTCCTCGGTTTATGGATCGTATCCAAAAACACCGACCTAAGGCTCTGATACCACTTGAAGGATATGGTTAGATCCTCAAGCGCATCACGGAAGCGTGATCGTCGTATCGAATACGATGAAGAACGACTAGTCGCACTAGTTGTTCTATGCAGCGGAAATTAAAAATTTTCATGTGACGAAACCACATGATCCAAGAACACTTCTCGGATCGTTTCGTCTAAACCACAACCAAGTATTAGGTTTACCTCTTGAAGCGTGGTTGCGATCAAGTCTCTAAACGAAGAGACCTCCTGTCTCAAGTCCGATCCGTCGGAGGAGACGCTTGCGAGCGCGGGGATGAACCGCGTGCTTCTCGCAATCCATGTTGATGATCCAAGCGGCGGATCTCCTGATCTCGACACACGAGATCCGATGTCTTCTTCACGAGCGGGGCGCACCGAAGGAGACGGAGATCCACGAGCAAACCATCGGGCAGCATAACGACGATGCCGCGGCGATGGAGAACCTCTCTAGGGCATCCATGGTGGACGGCCTCATGAGAGAGAGAGAGGACGTGTAGAGAGAATGAGAGAGAGAGAGAGATTTGTTGCCTCAACTTGTGTGTGTCAAGAAGAGCAATGGGGTGCCTCTCCTTTTATAGGGTTTTGGGATCCATGGATCTCAATCCATGTGTCAACACAAATCCAATGGTCCACATCAATTTGTGTTTCTTTCAATGGTCATGATTTGTTGCTAAAAACACAACAACAATTAATTTAATTTAAATTAAATATATGTTGATAAATCAACACAATTTAATTACAAAATTAAATCATCAATACATGGAGATAATGAAAGGAGAGATAGCCTCCTTCCATGTGGAGAGGGGGGACGGCCTCCCTTTCCTAATGGGAGTGGTGGCCGTCCACCCTCCTCCATTAGGAAGGTGGCTATTTCACCTTTTATGTAATCTCCATTATTTGCAACAACTTTTGTTGCAAATTATTTCACAAAAAATAAATCCAATTTATTTTGTGAACATTGCAATCATGCCATTGAAAAATTGTGAATCACATTCACAACCCAAAACAAAATGTAAATTACATTTTCAATTTGATGTCCAATGTGAATCCAATTCACATTAACATTTAATTAACAAATGTAAATTACAAATAGCTCTCTCTTATATATATATGACTAATATGGATATTGTTATCCACATTATTCATATCCATGATAATTAAATCATATTTAATCATCTTGGATCTCTATTCTCTTGTGTCCAAATAATATGAATCACATTCACATTATTTACATCATTGATAATTAAATCTCATTTAATTATCTAAGATAACTCTCTTTATAAAATGAATCAAATTCATATTACTCATGATAATTAAATCACATTCAATTATCCATTTTCTCAATGCTCGGATACATATATCAACAATAGAATTATCCATGAACTCCTTCAAGGATAATGCGCTTTCTCCGCAGATACTTGGAGATAAGGACAGGGCGATTGTATTGTTCCACGTATAGTGACATGAATATTGAGATCGTATCTCAAATCCAGATCGTGGGCCTCCCATAGATGCTTGATTAAATCAAGACCGTAAATCTAATCTTCTTATTGCATCTGAATCACATTCAGATCAATGTCCAACACTTGGACCAAGATCAGATCACTTCTCTACTGAGAGGAGTCACTAAAATCCAGACCCGTTTCATCACTCCCTAGGAATGGAAGTGTCATGGTTATACAATCGTTTATGATCACATCACCCTCAGGTATTCCCAATACCTGTACATCCTGCATACTGGAAGACTCAGACTAAACCTGAAGTATTCGATCAACTTTATACTGTCTACTTCATGGTTTTATCAGTAAGTTTCTCATTCGATCATTGGGAGTCGGTATTGATCATATACTTTCCAAAAGCATATATCATACCTAGGTCTTGATCATATACTTTCCAAAAGTATATATCAAACCTACAAATTCAGTCAAGCTTCCAAAGCGAGACGACCGTGCGCACGGAATTTGATTCTTCCCAATATCTCATGAGTGAGCTCATGTCTTCCGGTTCAGTAACTGAACCTGTATGATCCCTTTGAGAGATCGTATTACTCATATGCCCTTATATGCACACCAGCACGCCGGTGTATAGACCTTGATTAGGTCATCAACCTATTGGTCTGCCAAATGTACATACTTAGACATATAGCAACACATCTGTCTCTGGTCAGAGGATGCGTGCCTATATCCTGACAGCATACGATATAGGACTTTGGTTATCTCGATCTCGTTAAGTCAACTCTTTGACCTAACTAATCTGACACCTCTGAATCTCTATTTCTATGCAGAGGACCTGCATCAAGAGGTCGGTCAGATATCAGCCTTCAGAGATAAGGATTGCCATCTCCTACTCAGGCTGGAGATCATCTCTTAACAATCATCTGACGGTGCTTGATGAGTCCTCAATCTAACTCTTTAGATATTCATTCAAGCACCAGCCTCTATGATTCAATAGTTGAATCAACAGCTGTATGATCATCAAGATGGCCATGGTACATAACCCTAATTGTACTAAGGGACCTATTATGCAAATTATGTATTCTTCATTTCAGATTAAGGAGTGAATTGCAATAACATTTATTGCATAATGGCTCGCCGTGGGCTCGCATTTCCAACACTCACCTGGCACTGGTCTTTTATTTAGCAGAGGCACATCCCTTGTCGTTACAAATTTGCGCAAATGCATATTATGTTGGATGTCCCACGGACAGAAAGTCTACCACTAACTATGCAGTGTTCATAGGAAGCCCCTTAGTATCATGGAAGAGCAAGAAGCAGACAGTGGTCACCAAAAATATAGTGCAAAATCAGAGTTCAAAGCCATGGCACAAGGGTGTAGATAATGGTATGCGTCAAATCCATCTTGATTGAAATAGATGTTGAGGTGCCTCTTCCCATGCATCTCTAATGCGACAACCAGGCAAACTCTTTTCATTGCTAACAACCCAACCTTCTATGAGAGGACCAAGCATATCGACGTAGACTGTCACTACACTCAAGACATGATCCAAAAGAGTTTCATTTCTACCTCTCATGTCAACTCAAGCGAACAGACATGAGACGTGTTCACCGAGGCTCTAGCTAGATGGTCATTCAAGAGATGATGTTCCAACCTGAGTTTAATAGATATCTACTCTCCAACTTAAGGAGGAGTGTTGAGATATTGGTTATCTTTTATCCTTTTAAGTATTCTCGTTTCATTCTATCTACACTATGTAATTTGCCCTCCAAATTTTTCCTTTATATAAGAGAACCTTAAGGTCCCATAAATAAATAACAACTCTATTTCCCTCAACAAAGGCCTGTGGGAGTTACATAAGGTGGCCTGCAAATGTAAAAATGTGACAAAAATGAGCCAAAATATGAGGAGGTGGACGCGGAGGAGCAATCACAGATTCACGGTAGGAGGTGGTAATGGTGGAGTTGGTGGAGTTGGCGAAGGTAGTGGTGGCGTCGGATAGCAGGGGTGGAGGTGGTGGTGGCATAGGATGAGGAGGCATGTAGACCTCCATTTCAGAGCCAGTTGGAGACAACCCTATAGGAGAAAAGTACATGACCGACTCAAAGAAGGTGACAACATCCCTGATGTAGCACTTCCATCTAATGGGATCAAAACACCGATACCCCTTCTAGGTCCAGGAGTAGTCCACAAAGAGACACTTGACAGCTCTGGGGGAGTACTTGTCACGTCCAGGAGTCAGATGATGAATGAATGCCACAAAGCCAAAGCCACCAGGTGTAAGAGAGAAAAGTTCCTTCTCGAAAAATGCAATCAAGAAAATAATCCTCTCCTAACATGGAGGATGGCATCAATTCACCAGCTGTGAGGACATCATCACCCCAAAAAAATAGAGCAGGGCTCTGAATTAGAAAGGTCATGGTCACATCAAGTCAATGACGATGTTTGCATTCAACAACATCATTATGCAGTGAAGTGTATACACAAGAAGTCCGGTGTATAATGTCAACGGACCTAAAGAACTAAGAAAGCTGTAAAGTACAGAACTTCAAGGCATTGTCATAGCGAACAAACCTTAGGAGCATTAGTAATAGCAGGAGTCATGATCTCCCTTAAACAGGAGACAATATCATCCAACTTATGATCAGTACTAGGAGCAGAAGTGGTAATAGGCTCAGTCTACTCGACCACACATGCAGACGCGGGTAGTCATGCTTCAGGTAGCAGGTCTCCTTTGGCGCACTAGTAAGTGCATGGACCATGCTGACATCCACCTCCTCTGCCACAGGCACCACGCCCTCTGAACTGAGATATACCTCCTCTGTTGCGGGATGCGACCATCGCTAAGAAGGTTCAAGTGGCAACAGTAGATGGGATCATGATCCTGTTAAGACAGTTGTAAGCCTCCTTTATCGGAGGTATAGCTGCATCCGTGAGGAGACGGGTGAGTACTGCATTATACTTGGAATCTAGAGTTGTCCGAAAAATTCCAACCATCATGACGTTCATGTACGCCATGTTGCTCTATAGATAATAGTCACAGGCAAGAAGTTGAGGAGCTTCTCGAACATGCCTCAAAGTGAAGAATAGGAGTATAGAAGACGACCATTCTGCTAGAGACCAAAGGAGAAGTCCTAGCGGCAATAGCGACAAGGGAGAAAGCTCGACGACGACGACGACGTTGGATGGAGAATTGGTCGGAGGTAGGGTTGGGGTGTGTGGGTTCAGTTCCGATCTAGACTCGTTCCTCTGATACCATGTGGGAAGAGAATATTGAATTGATTATTCATGAGGCCCTAAGGTTCTCTTATATAGAGAGAAATCATGTTGGCATGACCCTAGGGTTCTCTTGTATAGAGAGAAACCATGTTAGGCAAATTACATGATAGAGACAATAACAAAAGGAAATACATAAAATAGACAAAGATAAGTATATCCCTTAACAACTACATTAGCATATCAGAAATTTTGCGTAAACACTCCTGCCACCACCACAACTCAGCACTTCTGATCCTTCTTACAGTGAGAGGATGTTTTGCCATTTTTTACAATGGCCTCTCAATTCTCCTCACCCTCAACAAACTCCTAAGAGGTATCTTCAACCTCATCACGAAGATCTCCAATGTACCACATCTGCCTCCTATTAATATTGGCATATTTTACCGAATGGTACGACCTTTTACTAGTGTAGTCGAATTTGAAAATTCATCTAACAGTTTAATTCCTAAATTGGCAGTATAACATACAAAATTCAAAAGGTCCATCTCTTAGATACGTGCCATTGTCAACTTTTCATCTTGTTTTAACTTCCTTTATTTGCTAGACTATACCATCATTAGATTAACACAAATATAACATAGGTCTCGCATTAGAAGTCAAAGTGTGATAACAATAAAATGATGAGCTTAACATTCCTCGGACTAACTACGAGGATGGTGGAGTCTCGTATGATGTAGGCGGGGTAAGGATAAGAAAATGGTGATTCGTAAAACTACTGACATCATTTGTCATCTTTCAGGTAAGACAGAAGTTAACAAATTGGTATCTGTTGATACAATGTATGAAATATGAATGTGATTGAAAAGATAAATCACGTCAACCAATAAGATCGTTTTTTTAGTATTGAAAAATAAAAAAACTCACTATCCCAAATATGTTAAGTATGTGTTATAAAAAATAAAAAAACTCACTATCCCAAATATGTTATGTGTTATACTTTATAGAAAGATGATACGTTTTTTGGAGACCAAAAAGGGGGAAGCATTCAATGGTGTACGCCTCCGAATTTATTAAAAAATCTTGAACAAAGAGATACATGGGTACCTTATATAAGCCAAGACTTGAGAAGAGTCTTCGAATGAAAAATTACATTCTCAAAATAACTGCAGCAAAGATAACCCCATTTCTAGCACATCAAATTGCCCAAAAAGTAGCTAAAGGGATAAATAGCTCAACGGGTGAATGTTTCCTTGCTGCAAAAAGTGAATCCCAAAAGCCTCAGAGTTAGATGTGCTCACCCAAACAAGATCCAAGTCTTGCACACTGGTTTGATCTTCAGATAAACTAGGAAAAGGTGGTTAATGTCTTCAATTGTCTCATCACAAAGCGGACATCTGTCAGAGCCTCCCGCCAAAAATATAGAGTAGTGGACTCTAGTCAAGATTCGCCCCCTTCGTTGCAGTCACAAAAAGATATAAATGTGGATCAGTAGTTTAAGGCCACCTAAAAAAGAGCAGTCACAGACTATAGGACCATGCAATGGGGTCACAGGTGAGTCCAAAGCTTTATAGGCCTTCTTGACAAAGAAAACCATGCCCCTCCAACTCCAATGATCGTGTCCAAACGATGGACCTACCACGTGCTGAATAAAATCAAGCAGACACAACAAATCATCCATCCTCTGGTATGATAGGCCGGAAACGAAAAGAGGCATCCAAGAATCGATATCCTAGCAATCAAGAGAAGAGATTTATGGTGTTCAGTTTGCTTGGGTCTTGGCTTGCATATGTGGTGCTTTTACACGATAAAGAACTTGGGGGTTGTGATTACATGTTATAGAGGTCGTTCCAAGGTGCAAAATTGAACAGTTTCAAAGTAGTGGATTTGGTTAGTAGCTTAGAAGGGATTATGATTGGTTGGAATGGAAATTTTTCGGTTGGATGAGGTGGTTGAGCATAGAGCACCTTCCGGGGACTCTGATAAGGAAACCAGATGAGTTGCACTTTATGTTTATGAGGGTGTATGATCCCATTGATGCATATGTAGGAGGGAGCTTTTGAGGTCCATAGAGTGGCTCATGTACGGGTTCTATATGTCTCATGGTTGGTGGACAAGGATTTCAACATGACTGTTTGTCGGACTATAATATGAGTGGCGGTGGTGGCTATGTTCCGGGGTTGGAGGACTTTTCATCTTTGGTTAGGGAGTAAAAGTTGAAAGTGATGGAGGCTACAGACCGCATGTACATGTGGTGGAACTAATACTTCAATCTCAAATTGAATGATTATTCCTGTCTTTGGAGATGTAGATGCATTTTCAGTTCAGATTGCCTCGATGAGGATTCTACCGAAGTCTCACTCAGATCACACCCTTCTTGACTAAGTCAAGTTTCAGTATCCATCCTATTTCTTTTCGATTGAGCATTCCTAAATGTTGATGGAGTGATTCAGGGACTTCATAGTGTGATGGTGAGGGGGGACTGCAATATTGAGGAGTTTGTAACAATGAAATTGGCATTAAAGTCAGTTGCCCTCTAATAGAGGTTGTGTAGATGCAAAGGAGGTGCGAGATCAGGGAATGCATAAGTAATTAGAGGCCTATAAGGTTATCACAAACAGAATCGAGTGCAGGGATCACGTGGTTTGAGTAGTAAAGTGTTGGAGGAAAGGAGGGTGCAAAAGAAAGAGGTGGTGGAGGATGGCAAGAAGCAGGAGGTGGAGTGGAAGCAATGTCCAGGGCAGAAATGATTGAGAGAGGGTGACGTGATTACGAAGTTCTGTCACACAGTGGTGAGTGGAAGGCAACAGATGAACTATATTTGAGCTATTACTGACTAGGGTGTTCTCTTTCATGGCGACTGCATAGTCCAGAGGATGATGGTAGAACACTTTCGGAGTTCAGTAGGTGGAGGTGTGGCAAAGGTTGGCAGAGGTTAAAGAGATTGAGATAGATATCACATAACAAGGTTCAGCACGCAATTTGGATGCACATGTGAAAAAATTCCTAATAGCCCAGCAGGTTTGAGTTTAAGATCCGTAACATGGTAGGTGTCAGTGACTTGTCAAAAAATGATTAAACGGGTCTGATGCCTACATCAATAAACACTCCAAGGTTTAAGTTCCCCCGCTCTAGTTACTAGTAGTCGACTGATGACTACGTTGCATTGTACAACGGACTATCGTCACCCGACAGCTGGGCCCGAAAGACTACCTGTACTTGCTTAACTGCTTCTATCCAAGACCATTTGTGCTACGAATCGGGCATTCCCAAGCGAAATGTATCGAGCGACGCGGAAGGGGAAAAAGAAAAAAAATGAGTAGAAATCCGATGTGTCGCAAAAAAAAACTCATCCAAAAGTCCTTTGAAAGCAACCCCTAGCATAACTCGCACTTCCGAAAATGAACATCAAGAGATCACCCTCCGGATGCGAACAAAGTTGGTTTAGGGCAAATGTTGATCATGAAAGATGCGAAAGCTATCTGACGGAAAATAACTGGGATTATAATACCTGAGCTGCCGATCGTATTTGCTCTTCGTCTCCGCCACCATCGCCGGCTGCGGAGACGAGCTCTGCATTGTTGGTAGAAGGCGGCCGGAGAAAGGGTGAAGCCCAGAAACAACAGGCGACGTAACAGGGAAATGGGAAGCTGTGGCGTGTCTGGTTGTTTTTCAGGAATCCACTACAAATACTTCAGAATAATGATAGGTTTATATATTTTGTGCTATGTAGAACTTGCTATTAATATTTAAATCCATATTTATTCTAAAATTAGAAAGTATTATCCCTAAAAAATCACTATTTTACACATAACTTGTTCTTAAAATATTTTTATCAAAACATAAGTTTGATCGTCAAGGACTGAAAGATGATTAGTAGACCACTAAGTAAAAATCTCCTCCCAATATTATTACATGTGGAGGCGATTATATGATCATGTATGGACTGAGATACATGAACCTATATTTCACTGAGAGAGTTATCGGCGCATTCATTAAGGCTCACCTCTCCTCAATGGAACAATGCTCAAAAGTAGGAGGCATACATCCCATGCATGACTTGGAATCGTAAAAATCTTAAGGCATGATCCTATAAATGGATTACACCAACACACCCAAGAAGGTGGCTCCAAAAGATTTAGCCTTTAGGAGGATTGAGGCATAATACTAACTAAAGGCTAGGGTTTGGACCTTAGCGCATCACAGATGCGTGAAGATTGCATCACATACGATCAAGAGCGATTAGACATACTAGTTGCTCGTGGCAGCGGAATTTAAAATTTTTAAATAGATGAAACCACATGATATGAGAACACTTCTCATATCGTTTCATCAAGATCACAAACAAATCATAGGATTACCTATTGAAGCGTGTTTGCGATCGTATGTCTCTAAGTGAATAGACATCCTATCACAAGTTGGATTCGACGAAGGATGCACTTTGCAGGTGCGTGGATGAGACGCCTGCTTCCCACGATCCGAGTTGAAGATTCGAGTGTGAAGTGTCTTGATTTCGTCGTACAAGATCGATGACCTTCCTCACGAGCAAGATGCACTGAAAAAGGTGGACATCCACGAGCAGTCGTTCCGGCAGCACAGCGGCATCACGACGATGGCGAGGCTCTCTAGGTCAATATGGTGGACGTCCGTTAATATTGACAGAGAGAGGACGTGTGTATGAGAATAGAGAGATTTATTGCTCTTGCAATCATTGCGAAGAAATAACAAAGACTTGCCTTTCTTTTTTATAACAAAACGGATGTCCATGGATCTCAATCATGTGCACACAGCAATCAATGGTGTAGAATATTTTGTGCTTTCAGTCAATTACCGTGATTTTATTGCATAAATTTACAACAAAAAATAATCGATTTAAATAAATTAAAAATGTTACAAATAATCTTCAACATAGTTAATTTAATTCAAATCAATTTCATACAGAAATAAGGGAAAGAGGATAGGCATGCTTTCCTTAATAAAGTGAACGGTCATATAAGGTAGGTCTCCATGGTCATCCACCCTCTTAAATATGAAGGTGGCTCTCTTCTTCCTTAATTGAGAGATCTTGTATCTCTCCGAATATTCCACATGTGCAACAACTTTTGTTGTAAAATTATTCACCAAAATAATTTCAACTTATTTTGTGATAATTTCAATCATGCCATTAACAATAATGGATCATGTTCATACATCCAATATAAAATATAAATTTCATTTACAATTAATTGTTCAATAACAATAATGAATGCAATTAACAGCATCAACTAATTCATAAATATCATTTGCAATTAAATCTCTCCAACATATTACAAATCACATTCATAGTATTTGTGATTATTATGAATAATGATATCTATATTAATCATATCATTGATAATTAATTATATTGGATGATTATTCACATATGTCCAAATAATATGAACCACATTCATATTATTCGTAATGATTAGATCATATCTAATCATCAATTTCTCAATGCTCAAATATATTATCAACAATGGAATCGTTCTTGGATTCTTTTAGAATAATACGCTCTCTTCACGGACACTTGAAGATAACGACACGGTGATTGTACATTAAATGTATAATGAATCGGATTGAGATCATATATCAAGTCCAGATCCCAGGGACCTCCCAAAGATGTATTAAACTACGAGTCTAATTTTCTCATTTGCATCTGAATCACCTTCATATCAATGTCCAACATTTGGACCGGGATTGGATTACTAATCTGCTGAGAGGAGTCACTAAAATCTAATCATGTTTCATCACTCCCTTGGAATGGAAGTGCGTGGTTATATTATCGTTTACGATCACAACACCCTTGAGTATTCCTAATACATGTACATCCTACATATTGGAAGACCTAGATTAAACCCGAATATTTAGATCATGTTTGGATTGTCTTCTTCATAGTGTTAGCATTAACTTTCTCATTTGATCATTGGAGTTGGTACCGATCATATACTTCCAAAAGCATATACCATACCTACAAATTCAATCAAGCTTCCAAAATGATATGATCATGCATGGAATTTGATCACAATATCTCGTGAGTGAGCTCACATCTTCTGAATCGGTATTGAACATATACGATCCTTTTGAGAAATCGTATTACTCATATGCCATCGTATGCACACCAACCCATTGGTATACAGACCTTGATTAGATCATCAACCTAATTGTTTGTCTAATGTACATAATTATATATATAATAATACAACTGTCTCCGATCAAAGGATGTATGCCTATATTGTGACAACATATGACATAGGTCTTGGTTATATAGATCTCATTAAGTCAACTCTTTGACTTAGCTTATCAAAAATCTATAAACCTTTATTTCTACGTAGTGGACATGCAACAAGAGGTCAGTCAGATATCAGTCTTTAAAGAAGAATTGCCATCTCCTTCTCATGTTGGAGATCATCTCTCAACAATCATTTGATGGTGCTAGATGAGTCCTCAATCTAACTCTTCGGATGTCATCCAAGTATCAGTCTTTATGATCAACCATTGAATCAACAGTTGCAAGATTATTAAAATGGCCATGGTACATAACCTTAATTGTTCTAAGGGACCTTATAAGTGCATTCATTCATTTAATCTAAAAAATGAAGTGAAATGAGCTAATAACCTTTATTGATATATCAAATATTACAATAATATTTTATTGTACAAATGGTTTGTCCCAGGCCCATATGGCTAGCAATCACCCACTAGCCCTTATAACCATTCAGGTACAATCTTTAAACCCATGCTCACTACATACCGGTCGAATACCTTTTGGGTCAGCGATTTGGTAAGGGGATCAAAAACGTTGTCAGCAGAGGCCACCCTGGTGATGACGATGTTACCACTCTTTTGAATCTCTCAGATGATGTTGCATTTCATTTCCATGCGCTTGCTCTGTTGATTCCATCTTGGTTCCTTCGCATAAGCTATGGCTCCAGTGTCATCGCATCATAATATGATGGGAGTATCAAAGGAAACTACACCAAGTTCCAGGATGAACTTGCACAACTGCACCGCCTCCTTTGCAGCATTCGATGCATGCAATGTATTCGACTTTTGTTGTTGAATCAGTCGTGGTGTCCAGCTTCTTACTTCTCCATCTCACAGCACCGCCATTCAACATGTATACAAACCTGAGGTTGACTTACGGTCATCCATATCAAATTGAAAGTTGAAAATGTGTATCTTAAGACTTGGAGATCACCATCTCCATAAAACCAAGTTGTAATCATGTGTTTGTCTTAGATACTTAAAGATGTTCTTCGTTGCATTTCAATGTTGTTACCCATAGCAAAATTGGTAACTGCATACCACTCCCATTGCATGACATATATTCTGTCTTGTACACATCATGACATACATTAGGCTTCCCTCATGATGCATAAGGGCATCCAACCATGGTTTTCTTGTCCTCGACACTTTGAGGAGCCATCCCTTTAAATAGGAGTATACCATGTCTTAAGGGAATGAAGCTTTTCTTGGAATTCTCCATATGGAAACATTCCAAGATCTTCTTAATGCACCCATGTTGTGACAATCCCAAAAATCTTCTTTCTTTATTTCCTAACAGCTTCAAACCAAAGATATTAGAGGCTTCTTCAAGATCTTTAATCTCGAATGTACGAGACATCTAAATCATAACACTATTCATCGTCCATGTATCATTTCCTATTATAAGGGTGTTATCTACGTAAAGCACAGTGAACACAATGATGCTCGCACTAAGCTTCTTGTACATACATGGTTCATTATGATTCTGAACAAAATCATAACTCTTTATGGTTTCTTCAAATCGAATGTTCTAGCTACAAGAAGCTTGTTTGAGCCCATAGATGGGTTTCTTTGACTTGCATACTTTGCCTTCCTCAATTATGAAGCCTTGGGTCTACTCCATATTGATGTCCTCCTCGAGGTATCCATTGAGGAATGACACCTTGATGTCAATCTGCTAGATGTCGTAGTCAAGATAAGAAGCTATGGTATGTATTGCCCTAATGAATTTAAGCATAGCCACATGAGAGAATGACTTATTGTAGTCGATGCCTTCTCTTTATGTGTAACACTTGGCTACGAGTTGTGCCTTGAAGGTCTCTGTCTTACAGTCATACCCCCTCTTTCTCTTGAAGATCCATTTACTCCCAATGGGTTTTATCACTCTAGGTGGATCTTTTAGGGTCCATACACTGTTATTGTACACTGAGTCTATTTCGGACTTCGTTGCTAGCATCCATCTATCCATGTCATGATTTGCGAGGGCTTCATCAAATGAAGTTGGATCACTATCAATTTCACAAGACACATGGAATATGTACCTTTCGGAAGGTGCAACCACCCTTGAACTCCTTCGAAGAGGTATGGGTGTCTCATCTTATTCACATTTTCATATTCTGGTTCAGGAATCTCAATATCCTTGGGAGATTCAATGAGTTTCTGTACTTCAGTTTTTGTCTTGACCCTTAAGAAATTCATCCTCCAGAAGTTTTACATCTCTAGAGACGAAAACCTTTTGAGTATCAGGGTCATAAAGATTCCAATATTGTCATTTACATTCCCAATGAAGTGTCACTCTCGAGTGTCAGATTACAACTTACTTGCATCCACATCCTTCGCATGGACCAAGCAACCCCAAATCCTCAAGTGTCTAGCACTTGGCTTGGTTCCAAACTAAAGTTTACGAGGGTTTTTTGGGTACATATTTGTTAGGAATCTTCTTTAGGATATATATTGCAGTCTCTACTGCATATCCCAAGAACTAAGAGGTAAATGTGCTTTACTCATCGTTGAATGGACCATGTCCATGATGGAACTCTTGTGTCCTCAGTGACACCATTTAGTTGGGAAGTTTTGAGAGGAGTGAGATTTGATAAATTCCTCTCTTTTTTATATATTCCTTAAATTAATCTGAGAGGTACTCGCCACCTCAGTTAGATCGAATCTTTTTAATCGTCCAATCGGTTTGGTTCTCAACCAAAGCCATGAATTCTTTGAACTTTTAATAGTTTCAGATTTATGATGCAATAGGAAGATAAACTCGTATCGAGAATGATCATCGATGAATGTCAAAATAGTATCAATGCATATTTCGAGTTGCAGTACTGAAGGGACCACATAGATTGATATGGATTAGGTCAAGAATACCCTCGCATTGTATAACCTTGTTACGAAAGGGTGCTCTGGTCATTTTACCTCGAATGCAATGTTCACTAGTAGGCACAATTTAGGCATGTATAAATCTAAGGGTTCATCATTTATCAATCTATTGATCCTATCATTGATAAATGACCAAGTCTTTGATGCCAAACCATGTTCGAATGATTTCCTTCCTCTCTGGTTCTCTTGAGGTTTTTATTAGTGGGTGTTACATTCAGGACATATTCATCAATGCATGGTTCATAGAGTCCATTGGAAATTAGAACAACATCAATAATATGTTTATCATAACGACTTATGATAAGCCTATCACAGAATAGGAACGAATATACATTTCTAACTAACTTAGATACCCATATAAGGTTTCTTCTAACAACTGGGACATAGACACATTCTCTAAGTAATAGGATTCTCCCACTAGATAATGATAGTTGGCATGTCTTGACGGTGATTGCTACAACAATTGCATTATATCATGTCTGTATGACTATCTCCCCTTCATCAAGACTTCTAGTTTCCTAAAACAGATGCAACAAATTGCATACATGAACAGAAGCACCGGAATCAATGATCCAACTACCAAAATCAATGACCCAACATAATACCACTCCTTTTAATAAGTGGATAATAGTTTTACTTGACAAGTCTACCAAGGTCGAATACATGGAACATGCCTCCCCATTTATTAATTTAGAAAATAATGACTAATTTTGAGCGATTACATTGTCTAATCTAGGTCTTCTTATGCAAATATAACGTACACATAAACTACACAAACAAAACAATATGATGTAAGTAATTGAGATATAAATATATGATGCAAGACCATGAGACACAAATGATGCACACAAAATGAGAATGCATATCTTTATTTTAATTTTGTGTAGAATACATGTGATACAAAATGCAAGGAAATATGTGATGCATGAAATGATGATCAATATTGAATGATGAGAAATATGTCATTTTTAGTTTGGTTTTTAGCAATTAAAAATGATGCAAGATGATATGATGATGCAAACACAAATTTACCCTAAAAATAGCTCAATTATTGAGCAATTAAAAGTGATTCTACTTCGTTATCAATTGGAGCATAAAGATGCATCAAAGATCCAATTTTAAATTAAAATGAGGAGCAAATGACCCAATGAACAAATAGAATTTAGCATCTTAAATTATGCATCAATTCAAATAAATAATCATGCCATTAAGCAGGGCATCAAATTAGCAAAACAATGAAATCAAAATATACTAAAATGGAGTTCATATGCTCAAGATATTGAGAAAATAGTGCAAGTGCATAATTGTAATAAAACTACAAAAATAAAAGAGATAACTATGCATTTAGTCCCTACGAGGGGAATATATGCAATTTTAAATAGATAATCAGGGTCCTTTGTAATTTACCCAGGTGCGGCATGTGAGGCACACACACATGGGTAGAACTTAATTGCAATTAATGAAAAGTTGCGGAGGTGGATTGCAATTTGCCCAGCGCGCACATACACTACAGTGCATGGGCTAGGCTCGGAGCGGGGCTAGGGTTGAATGGCGGTCTATGCTATTACAGGTGCCTCGGGCCACTACATGTGCCTCGGGTCATGTGGCACCTTGAGGTGCTTGTGGACGGAGGTTTGGTTTCACCGAGCCTCCCAGCTTCGATAGGGATGTTGTGGATGCATCACAGCCGTTGGATGGCCACCAGAGGGGCGCCATCCAATGACACTTTTAAGTCCCGAAGCTTCCTCCTTTGTCGGGTGCGAGCAGTGCAAATGAAGCTTTGATGAGATGCTTGGAGCTCCTTCGTGCTGCCCAACGGCTGCTAAAGATCTCAGGAGTAACCTGGGAGGCTGGTGAGGAATCTCGGAGGGAGGATGAGATGAGGTAAGGATTGGAGGTAGCTGTCGATGTACCCACACCGGAGGCGGAGCTCTATAACGGATCTCTACACAAAGTATGACATATGAAGAGGGACCTGCAAAATATGTTAGTGTGTGTATAGCCGAAGTGAGGGGATTGGAGTAGCGGGATGTAGGATGGAGAAGGAGGCACCCTTAGCGAGATCTCCTCCACCTCTGAAAGAGGAGATGGCTTGGAGTGGTTGGGGGTGTTCACGGAGGAAAGGAGAAGGCAACCAACGAGGGGAGTGAGGATTGTCGGAGTGTGGAGAAGCTCGGAGGAGATCTAATTGAAGGTGGGGAGATGTATGTGCGACAGGAAAAATAGAAGAAATCAGAGAAAAAGTAGGGAGAGAGATTTAC
Source organism: Ottelia alismoides (assembly GCA_037367405.1). Taxonomy (NCBI): domain Eukaryota; kingdom Viridiplantae; phylum Streptophyta; class Magnoliopsida; order Alismatales; family Hydrocharitaceae; genus Ottelia; species Ottelia alismoides. The sequence goes on from JAZKJV010000599.1 coordinate 195,524, forward strand.
CTGATCGGATAAGAAGAATAGCAGTAAAGAATCTTAGGTTGAGGCTTTGATCGAGCCTCAGGTCGTCGCTCGACCTGGGTAGCGACTTCGAGGAGCTCGTCGGCATGCCTATGGCAGCCGTAACATGGCCACTAGGGCCATGGGTCAACACTAGCTCGAAGGCCATAATCACCTATCAACTCCATCCTCCTTTATCACAAGAGGTGGAGGATGTCTAGGGGTCAAGTATAGAATGGTGGATGAGGTAATAGGTGTACAGAAGAAGTCTGTAAAGGCGGTTATGTCTCACATTATGGAGGTGGGTGGTGATTTTGCAACGGGCGAATGGGGAGGAGGAAGATGTGATTTCTAGGAAATGAAGGCCAGGCATAATGGAGGGAGTTAGGCCTATGAAAAAGGGGCGTTAGATTGTGGAGTGGGTGGCAGTGGTGGTGGCCACAAATGGAAGGAGAGAGGGGTGTGGTAAGGCGTAACGTGTGGGGAATGGGATGCTGGAGGAGGAAGAATGGGTCCTAACCCAATTGTAGTGAGCAAAGCGGTGGGGAACGCTGGAGATGAATTAGGAGGCTTTGATCCTATGGTGGAGGCACTAGATGGAGACGTGGATGGATCTAGGATGTTGGATGGGTATTCCCATCCAACAGTTGAGGTTAAGGTAGAAAGGAACGATGAGGATAGGGTTAGGAAGGAGGATCATATGGCTGAGGGCAAAACGGGAAGGAGCGACCCATGTGAAGGCGGTAAAGGGATACGGGCGGCTCTGGTGAAGGCTGGGTGGCGCAAGGAGAAGGGGACGCATGGTGACTCTAGAGAGTACCACATGGTCCAATCAGTTTATTCAAAAATACAAAAAGAAGGGTAAAATCAAAAAGAAATAAAAAGACAAAGAATTAGCAAAAAGTCAAATATGAAAGTTGCATATATCAAAGAGCTCTACAAGTTTCATGTTGGATAAAAGTCAAAAGAGATTAAACACACAAAGCATAAATTTTAAAAGTATTTTTAATAGATAAAAACATTGCATTTTAATTGTTTTATTATTTTTTGTCTTTTAAATTTATTTTAAAGCCCCAAATAAATATCTACACTATTTACTCTAATTTTTTGAAGCTTTTAACATGAAATAAAACGAGGAAAATAAAGAAAATAAAAGAGGTTAATTTTATACAGTAGTTAAGGTTATTTACAAGAAGCGAGTCAATTGTTAATAAAGCAGAATTAATGAAAATTTTATTGATTTGTTTAATCAAGGAGGATAATAATTAATAGACAATATGATTAATCATAGATTCATCCATGGATATCTCACCCTTCATCAAGATTCCTAGTTTCCTAAAACATATGCAACAAATTGCATACATGAAGAGAAGCACCAGAATCAATGATCCAACTACCTTATCATCCTACAAGAAAATTTGTTTCAGTGATGAAGATTTTATACCTACTAGGGTTGTACCTTTCTCGATGGTTTCAGGTATTCTGGGCAGTTACGCTTTCAGTACCTCGGCTTCTTATAGTGATGACACAGATCGATTTTCTTCGATGCTATCGGTATAGAAGCATGAGAAGGTGATCCGACTGCTTAACTTTTTTTTCTTTTTCTTCTAAGTTGGTCCCTTCTGAGCCCCATGCTTCCGACCACTGTTCTCTTTGACATGTGCAACCATTGCAATACCAGTAGGATTCTCTTTCTTCATTATGTCTTCTGCAGACTTTGATGGAGCCATGAGTCCAGCATTTGTTTAACCTCAAACTTATTCACGTGGTCCGATACGACTGAGCTGGTGAAAGGCTTGGTTAGAGACAACTGAATGAAGTCGGACTACATGCCTCCATCTATCTCAACACCAAGAGTCTCAAGTTCCGAGCAATAACCAAACATTTTGATTACAAGTTTTCGAAACCGAAGTCCCTTCCTGCATCTTGAAGCGAATAAGTTCTTTCATTATATTGTGACGCTGAGTGTGGTTCATGTCATTGAATATATCATTTAGATTCAACATTATAACTTAGCAACCATCCATGTCCACATCATGGTTCTGCAACACATTTAATCGAGATCCCAATATATAACACCTGGCCAAGAAATGATCTTCATCATATTTTTCGTCGAATTTGAGTTTTTCCAATGTTTGAGGATCCGTGTGCTCATTCTCCGTGAGCACATAGCCAATGCGCTCCACAAAAAGAACAAGTACCAAATTACAGATCCAATCCGAATAATTTGGTTCGGTCAACTGGTTAACCTCCAGAAGCCTGTTGCCTGTTGATCTTGTTTATGGATTTCATGTCTGAAATTAAGAATGTACTATATTATAACATATAAATAATTATATATTAAAATTTAAAATTCTTTTATTAAGGATTTTTAATCAAATTAGTCTTGCCTTTTCAATTTTGAAAGTCCATCCCCACATCAAACTTTTAAAGCAAGATATATACTTACCGCTATATCTCTAGCAATATGTGGGATCTCCTTTTCTACCCTTGTTACGTCCCAATTATATGAGAAATTGCAACTGTGTAAAAAGAAGAGAGAACTCATTCCATCTTGATAGCCCAACTTGCTCCTAATTCAGTCTTCAACACCTGGACACACCGCTCCAAAGGTAATGCTGACCTATTGTTAATTGAATCAACTATGAAAGGGAATAAAACTCGCTATGCACAATCCAATCCCACTATGCGAGGAGCAATATCGGGGTCACTGTGCATATGGCCTTACTCTTTCAAGAAGCAAAGAGTTGATCCATGTGCACTTGTATGTAGGAGCTATCACTTCGGATAGCCGTCTCTAGCATACAATCCATTGCAACAGAACCCTTCTCCTTGACGGGAGACCATGGGTGTCATTTATATTATCCTCCATATCTCATTCAAATTTTAATTAATTATTATGAATCATATTCACATTATCGATTCTTTCAAGGGAATTATATCTCTATTAATAATAGAGTGTTCATTTTAATTAGATCTAATTAATTTAGTCATATTAAATTAATCAGCAATCCAATTCAACCAACAAATAATTTGGGTTCGCTTAATAGTTATATAGTATACACCCTCACATTGTACAATTGTAGTATTCCAATTAGTTGATTAAAGTTAGCATATAATTCTCATGCTACCCATCCTTGAAACAGATCAAGCAAAGTCGGACAAATTATGCTAATAAGGGGTGCTTTCACTGCGGAGCATGGTGCCAATTAAATAACCCATTAGCATATCCACAACCTAGACACCATCACAGAATAAATTCAAGACAACATAATTGGTACAATTGTACTAAGAGATTTTATATGCTCTTGGTAACCGACATGATACACATACAGTAATCACTTAGAAATCTTGGGCATCTTAAAACATGTTAAAGATCCTAAATTTCTAAGCATATCAAGCAAACAAGTTTTGCTTATAAAAGCTGACCAACTATTGTATGTTAAACTAGGGTTTTGTCATTAAACATTCATTCAATGATGAATTGATGTTTAATCAAATATTTCCAAAAATATTAAGCATCAATTAATCATATAAAAATCATAATTTCCTTGATTTCCATTGAATGATAAAGACATTAAGAAAGTAATCTTGATTATCCAATCATCATCCGAACCATCTCCGCTGAATATGGAATATCTAGGGCAAACAAAGTCAGAATAACACAAAATAAATTTGAGTGATTTGTTGGTTTAAACTGTTTGTTTCATGTTTCATGGTGAGAAAATAGTAACAAAAAATTAATTTATTACAGACCATGAATACAAGAAAAAATAATGTCACTACGGGAACTTTTCAATTTTTTATTTATGAACCTTTGGTGCCAACAGTTGGCTACTATTTTGGGAAAATATTTAGAATTTATAAATACATTTTACTATCGAAAAAATTATTCCGAGCAGTGCATAAATAGTATTAGCAAAAAAATTTTGAATTATGCATTATATGCAAAAACTAGGTGTCCTCGTGCAATCGATATACAAAACCTTGTTCCCTAAAGGTTTAGATCATATACAAGATCTTTAACCAAGGCTTTGATACAACTTGAAGGCTAAGGGCCTTAGTGCATCACGGAAGTGTTAAGAACACATCGCATGCGATCAAGAGCGACTAGTTATACTAGTAGCTCGGGGCAATAAAATTTAAAAGTTTTAATGAGATGAAACCACATGATATGAGAACACTTCTCATATAGTTTCATAAAGGTCGCAAACAAGTAATACAATTACCTTTTGAAGCATGTTTGCGATCTCTAATCTCTAAAGTAAGAGATTCTCCTATCTCAAGTCCGATCCGACGAAGGATGGATCTGTGGACACGGGGATGAGACACATGTTTCTCACAATTCGAGTTGAAGATCTGAGCGTAGAGTCTCCTAATTCATTGCATGAAATTGATATACTTCCTCATGAGCAATATGCACTGAAGAAGACGAAGTTCCATGAGCAATCGATCTGGCCGCACAACATCAACGTGACAATTGCGAGGCTCTCTAGGTCAATATGGTGGGCAGTCACAATATTGAGTGAGAGAGAGAGAGAGAGGAGGTGTGTACGAGAACAGAGAGAGAGAGAGAGTTATTGTTCTTGCTATTGTTGTTGTAAAGAAAGAGCAATGTGTTGCCTTTCTTTATAACATATTGGATGTCCATGGATCTCAATCCATGTGCACACAAATAATAATTGGTCTAGATTATTTTATACTTTCAATCAATGGACATGATTTTATTGTATAAATTTGCAACAAAAAATAATCAATTTAAATAAATTAATATATGTAACAATATATTTAATTTAATTCAAATTAATTTAATGTGTAAATAAAGGAAAGAGGACAAGCCTCCTTCCTTAATAAAGTGGATGACCATACAAAGAGTAGGACTCCATGGCCATTGTTGAGCGCTGAACTCGGGTTTTTATTTAAATGAATTATTCACAATGGAATTGTGGTCGTCGCAACCTAAAGAAGTGTCAAGCAAAAATTTATTTGATTCTCAAGCTAAAATAAACAAGAAAATGTAGCAAGAGAAGATTGTTATTTAATTTACCTGTATAATGTACAAGGTCGGACTCAAGGAGGCTACAAAAATCCCGAGGGTTATTCAATGCAATGAGAAATCAATGAAAAGTATCGAGGAATTTATATGCACACTAATCTTTGTTTTTGTGTTTTTGAATCTTGTATATTTTTTATGGAATTTTATTATTTTTATATGGTCTTCTTTTATGTTTATTTTTTTATGCTTTTTAACTTTTGTAAAAGTTTTTAATTTATAAACAAAAGGAAATAAAAACGAATAAAATAAAGAAATGAAAAAGAAAGAGAAAGATAACTTTTTGGATTTTTACAAAGTGGTAAAATATCAAAAATCTCAATCAAAATTATTTTTGAGTTTTTTCGACAAATTTTAATGTTTTTATGATTTTTCAGAATTTTCTAATATTTTAAATCCTTTATATAAATCAAAATCAGAAAAATAAAATAAATAGAACAGAAAATGATTTTTTATTTTAGAATATCAAATAAGGTCAAAAATAGATGAAATATATACAGAATTAAAGAGGAATTTTTGTATTTTCCAGAAAGATATTTTATATTTTTTATATTTTTCTCCGAAATAAAATGAAGTTTTTTTTGTTTTTAAGTGTTTTATGATTTTTATGGTTTTATTAGGAATAAAAATGCCAAAATATAAGAATTAAAATATATCAAAAGACGCAAACTCAAATTTTTTAGAAATTTTAGAAAAAGTTTTATAACTTTTATTTATCTTTGGACGCAAACAAGGATTTTTTTTACTACTTTTGAATTTTTAAGAAATAATAAAAAGGATGAAAATGCAAAATATAAATTATGGGTGCAATATAAGCTTAACAAAAACCTAACAGAATTTTTGTGGAAATTTTAAAGGAGTTTCATTAACTTTTATTTTATTTTTAACATGCAAAATAAATGCAGACTCAAAGGGGCATATATGTAAAGGACTGAATGATAATAAATAAAAGTTATGAGGCTAATTTTGCAAATTGTCCAAAAAGGGTGCGCAAGCACATGAGCCCTGCTGGAATGGACCTATATATTATTAAAATGCTTCCAGGGACCAATCAATAACACAAAAATGCATACTTTAAATTACAACTTACCCAAGAAATCACATGCTAGACACGCTTTCAGTTCAAACAAGACATAAATGCAATTAAAATAAAGCACATGATGTAAAATGTGATTGTTTAATTTATTACATGCAAACACTTGTCCAAAGAGACTTATTTGAAAATAAAATAAATGCAGAGGTTATAGGCACAATTATTCCCTTAATTGGCATGGCGCTCTAGATGGCTGGATGGCGATGAAGTTTGGATCTGAAGGTTGAGGTTGATGTGTGCGTGGATTGATAGAATTGATCTGGGGACTTCAATCCACAATTGATTTTTGGGTCTCAATCGATGATCGAGATTAAGTCTAGGTGCTTTGTTCTTGATCAAAGGGCTGCGAGATGCTCTAGAAGAACTGGGAAGTGTCTGAGCTCCGCTGAGCTTGATCTGGTCGGATCTCCTTTGTCTTATCTCTACTCCTCATCAAATCAACCTCAGATGAAAGCTCCTTGGGTTCCACATCTGATGTGCTCCTTGAATTGTCTTGAGATCACCGGATCATCGATCTGGAAGGAACTGAATTTGCTGCTCCAAGAACCTATACCCAGTCTTGATTTTGAATTCTACACTACCTCTAGAGCTCCTTCGACATGCAAATGAACACCCACTCGAAGGGGAAGCTCCAATGAGGTTTATTAACACAAAAGCATAAATAAGTGGTAAATGGGTGAGGGATGTGGTAAGGGTGGTTGGAATGGGAGTCGGACTCCAGATCTTGGAAGATCCGAAGGTGGGCAAACAGTGGAAGAGGTGAAGAATGGCAAGGCGGATGTGAAGGCGAGGTCGGAATTGGTTGAAGGCAGATGGGAGCCCCTAGATCTAGCATCCGAGGTTGAAGGTGGTGGATCTAATCTTACTAGAACTAAAGCAAAATATAATGAAATCAAAGCTGAAGTTAAATCTAAATAACACTACTTTACTCTACAGTAGAGGGCGAAAGAAGATCTGCCTCGATCCACTATGTCTGGCAGAGAGTTGGAACTACACTAAAGGATCTCCAACGAGTGACGGATCGCGTATTCTAACCTTCGAATCACTCTCCCGATCGGAGATCAACTTCCCTGTCACTGAAGATGACCTCTGCCACTCAGCCTCCTGGATTTTCGAGCTAAAAGATGGATTCAACTTGCGACGGAATTAGAGGGTGGCTATTTATAGAACAGACTCCTGTGAGTTTTTGAATTCAAAGTGAGCTCAATCGTAGGCGAGGATGGTAGATCTGGAAGGCTGGTGAGCGAGAGTAGTAAATGGGCTAAAATAATGGTGAAGGAAGCATATGTTGTTAGTGAGTGACACACGAGGGAAATTGGGCAAAGGATGGGTGGAACACGATATGAGCGGGTTTAGCGGGTGGACTGGAGAGTTGACTCGGATCAATAGACCAGGGTTAGCCAATTAGAGCGTCCGCAGAATAAGACAAAATAGGGAAGAAGACAAAAATCCAAGAAAAAGTTAAATAAATGAATTAAAAATAGAAAATGAATTAAATAATTTAATGATGTAAATGAAAAATGTTAAGAATAAAATAAAGTTAATTTTGGTGATTTTAGTTAATTAAATAATTTATTTACAAGGATTAAAATAAATACAAGGTGTTATTTATAGATATGTATACCTTTATATCCAAGGATTTAATTTTTAATTAATTAATTACATAAATATATGCATAAATTTTAATATTTTATTTATTAACAATATTTTACAAGGGTTTTAATGAAATTTTTATTTAAATTTTAAGAATTAATTTATTAGGTAGAAAAAAGGGTATGCACAATATATACATAGTGATACCTACACAATATATACACGATTTTATTTTTATTAATGTTTGATTTTGTGTTTTTATTGGTATTTTATATGAGTTAAATATAATATTCACAATTAAGTAAAAATACAATATTCACAAATATGTACTAGTATACATAGGTATAATATAAAATAGTACCCCCAATTAGCCACATTTCTCACCTTAACTCTGATTTTTATGAAATCACCTCCATTTTCAAGATAATTTAATTTGGAGTACAATGAAAATGAGTTTAATGGATTTGAAGTTTTAGTGGGTAAAACAATGATCTTGAAAATTGAGTTTTATGACTTTTTGAGAGTGTTGTTATTTACACAATATACATAGATTTTTATTGAAATTATTTTTAATATTTACAGAAGAGTTTTATTCATAAATTTCAATTCATTTTTATTTACAGAGAATTTGGTGATAAATAAAATAAGTAAGAGAGTTCTTATTATATACAATAAGGTACATATGATGAATATACACATGATAGATGGTTTTCAGGAATTTTTGGGTCTTATCTCCCCCTACTTTATTCCTTGTCGATACAGTCAAGTCTTGACCTTCTCTCGGGGTCAGAATCAACCTATATCTATTACATACATACACTCTTCTATTTTATTTATTTTTCTTTTATTTTCTTTATTTTTTTATGTTAAAATAGTGATAAATATATAATTTTTATACAATAATTAAGGTTAGTAAAAGAATGAATTTATTGATATTTACAGTTGTTTTATAAGGTATTTTAAGCTAAAATAGGTGAATATAGATGATTAAATGCAGATTAATTTGCCATCCACCCTCTAAGAGGAAGGTGGCTCTCTTACGTGCAACAATTTTTGTTGCAAAAGTATCAACCGAAATATTTCTAAATTATTTTGAGATAATTTTAATCATACCATTAACAATTATAAATCATATTCATACATCTATTATGAAATGTAAATTGCATTTAAAATTAATTGTTCAATGTGAATCGAATTCACGTCAACATTTAATCCTTAAATACTATTTATAATTAAATCTCTATGGATAGTGATATACACTTTAATCATATTCAATATAATTAAATCATATTTAATTATCTTGGATGACTATTCTCATGTGTCCAAATAATATGAATCATATTCATATTATTCATGATAATTAAATCACATTTAACCATCAATTTTCCAGTGCTCAGATATATTATCAACAATGGAATTATTCTTAAGCTCTTTCAAGAATAAAATACGCTTTCTCCTCCATACTTAGAGATAAGGACATGGTGATTGTAGATTTCATGTTTAGTGACTTGGATTGAGATCATATCTCAAATCCATATCAAGGAAACCTCTCAAAAAATTTAATTAAATCAAACTGTAAATCTAATATTCTCATTGCATCAGAATCACATTCTGATCAATATCCAACATTTGGACTAAAATTATATTACTCATCAAATGAGAGGAGTCACTAAAATCCAAACCTATTTCATCACTCCCTCGGAATTGAAGTGTCATGGTTATACAATCATTTACGATCACATCACCATCAAGTATTCCTAATTCTCGTACATCCTGCATATTGGAAGAACTAGAATAGACCCGGCATTTTAGATCATATTTGGATTGTCTTCTCCGGGATTTTATGATTAAGTTTCTCATTTGATCATTGGTAGTTGGTATCGATCATATACTTTCTAAAAACGTATATCATACCTATAAATTCAGTCAATCTTCAAAAGCGAGATGATTGTGCATAGAATTTGATCCCAATATCTCATGAGTGAGCTCATATCTTCGGGTTCAATAATGATCATGTATGATCCATTTGAGAGATCGTATTACCCATATACCCTCACATGCACACCAACTCATTGGTTTATAGACCTTGATTAGGTCATCAACCAAATGTTCTACATAGTGTACCTACTTAGACATATAGTAATGCATATGTCTTCAGTTAGAGGATGTGTTCATGTATCGCGTCAGCATACGACATAGGTCCTGATTATGTCGATCGTGCTAAGTCAACTCTTAGACTTAAGTTTTCTGACACCTCCGAATCTCTATTCCTATGCAGAGGACATGTATCAAGAGTTCGATTAGATATAACCTTTAGAGATGGATTGATGTTATCTCCTTCTCAGATTGGAGATCATCTCTTAACAGTCATTTGACTTGTGGTCATTTATATTAGATTGGAAGTCTGAATCTGTGTTTTCTAAGACTTGGATATCACCATCTCCATAGATCAAGATGTAATATTGCGTCCGTCTTGATACTTAAATATGTTCTTCACTACATTTCAGTGTTGTTCTGCATAGCAAGATTGGTAATGGCTTACCACTCCCACTGCTTGGTAGTTATACTGACCTTGTGCATATCGTGACATACATTAGGCTTCCCCACAATAGATGCGTAAGATCATCCAACCATGTCTGTCTTGTCCTCAACACTTTGAGGAGCCATCCCTTTAGATAGGTGGATACAATGTCTTAAGAGAAGGAAGCCTTTCTTTGAATTCTCCATATGGAAACATTCCAAGATCTTCTTAATGTACCCACATTGTGACAATCCAAAATACCTTCAGACCCAAGACATAAGAGGCTTCTCCCGGATCTTTCATCTCGAAGGTATGGAACAACCAAATCTTAACACTAGTCATCATACATGTATCATTCCCAATGATAAGGATGCCATATACGTAAATCATGATAAACACAATTGTGCTCCCACTAAGCTTCTTTTAACCGCATGGTTTATTAGGATTCTGAACAAAATCATAACTCTTTATGGTTTAATCAAATCTGATGTTCCGGCTACGGGAATCCTGTTTGAGCCCATAGATGGATATCTTTAGATTGCATACTTTACCTTCCTTAGTTTATGAAGCCCTGTTGCTGCTCCATATAAATATCCTTCTTGAGGTATCTATTGAGGAATTCCATATCGACGTCCATATGCTATATGTCATAGTCAAGATATGCAATTATAGCTAGCAGAGCCCTGATGGTTTTAAGCATTGCTACAAGAGAATGTCTCATCGTAGTTGATGCCTTCTATTTATAGCCCTGGACTATGAGCCAATGCTGAATTACTAATTCATCATCTTTATTCATCTATTTTGGCTTAAAATACCTTACAAAATACATGTAAAATATCATTAATTCTCACTCCTTAACAATTCATATTCATTTATTAATAGTTTAATAATATCATTACTTTAACACAAAATAAATAAATAAATAAAGGAAAAAGAAAGAAAAGAAGGTTGTATATATGAAATAAATATAGATTGATCCTGACCCTGAGAGCAGGAGTTTCCCAAGATCAAGAGCACGAGAGGAGGAAGTGAGACGTTATCCACGTCGTCGGCAGAGCTTGATTCTGATTAGCTGAAGCTTCCAGATTGCAGGTACCTATTGAGGCGAGAATTCCTTTCCCACTTCATTTCCCTTTCATCAGGGATATTCTTAGATATAATTTGCTTTCAATTTCGTGCATTTTCTTTCACTGATTTTGATTTTATTCAATCACTATAGTAGTAGATTATATCTAACCTTCGATCATCTGGATCAGAGGTTTTTGTCCTTGAATTTTGCTTGACTCGATTTCGATCATCATTCATCTCGAAATCTCTATCACTGTTACTCTATCTTCCAGATTTGTTCAACCTCTGATTATGCCCGGTGATCAGAGGATCAGAGCTTAATTTATCGCTTCCAATATCTCTTTCATTCATCATTCCCGATTGTTCCCATTTGAAGTTGTTTCAAGCTTAATGGTTGGATGAGATCTAAAGTCTCGAGCCTGACCTGCCATTGCATGTACTTGGAATAACGTCTGGAGTGAGGAGCCAGATCATTTGCAAGCACGAGATGGAGAAGTTTCTACTAGATCTCTGAGCAATGAGATGTGGACACCAATTCCATTTCAGATTGAAGCAGATGCTCATCAAGAATCTATTGGAACCATCAACACTCAAATCGAGCTTCATTTGAACGAGATCAGGTCGATTGAAGGTCAGCTGCAATTGCCTTCTTCTGAGTTTGTCATGATAGCTCAAGATCCTTTAGATCAAGAAGGGAATCCCTAGTTTGCATCAGGATTATCTGACCATGCCCTAAATGTAACCATTGGATCATATCTCGGAGAGCTCCTTAGAATCACACATCATATACGTGCATCACAAGAGTTAGTGGTGAAATTTCCTTCCATTCCCTGCATTCTTTTTATTTGTAAATAAAACTCATTCTAATACGTGTCTCATTTTAATTGCTTGAATAATTGGAATCCAACATCTATTGTTTATCTAATTTGCATTCCGGTCTTCTATTTGTGTACTCACGTGCCTCGTCAAGTGCATTATTGTGATTCCATAATAAAAGTTCTACGATTCTGTAGTTATTAGTTGATCTGTAGTTTTCTAGAACCGCATTTTAGTGCTTAAAATCACAGATCATGTGTTCCAAGATGTGAATGTTCGGATAATTCTTGAGCTTTGGTTAGTTGTTAATAATTAGCATTCTATTTCTGATTATTAATTGCACATAGGTCTGATTTCTGTTGCATTTATTTTTTTCATTCATTGCTCTTATTAATTTGTTAAATAACTCCATAAATTCCATACAAATTATATTAAGTTCATGTTTAATTGTTTCACTTCACATAAGTTTGTTTGGAAAAATTGTGTATATTTGTTATTTTTAAAATACAAAAAACAACATTTATTTTCTCTGTCTACAATTAAAAATCCATAAAAATTTGAAAATGTTTTGACAAACTATAAAAAATTACATTTTTTTGTTTTACTATATTTTATCATCTATATAAAAATTTAATAAAAATACCACTAAAAACCCTAAAAAATGAAATATATAGAAAATATTATAAAAATCATATAAATACACAAAAATCAGAAAAATACATAATTTAGCTTGTTTTAAAGTTAAATAAGAATACTTTTATTTAAAATTGGTTTCCTGTTTATTTAAACTAATTTTCTATTTTAAATTAGTAAAAGCAATAGCTAATTTTACCTCATTCACCGCTTTGAGTTTTAATAAAATCCATAAAGATGTAAAAATACCACAAAAACCACTAAAACAGTAAAAATTTTAAAACACAAAATATTGTATTTCTATGTTTTGAGAATTTTTGATATATTTGGAAAATACAAATTGGTTTATTTTCTATTATGTATATATATTATCATAAATTGATTTCAAAAATTAAAAAATTATAAAATTTTGCAAAATATAAATCAGTTAAAATTAAAAATATGAAGATATAAAATATACAAATCTAAAAATCCATAAAAATATATAAATTCATTAAAAAGATATAAAGAAAAGAAAAGAAGTGTTCATTAATTAGCAATAATCAATTCCTTCATTTATTTATATCCTCCTTGATTTCAATCTTGAATCTATTCCATGTTAATTTGCAGCATTTATTCTTCATTAGAATGGAAATAATAATAATTGTTTGTTTGAATTGGTTTTTGGTTGCATTGACACATTCATTGATAAGTTTCACATCTTTCTTACTTAATAATTAAAAAATGAAATATTTGATTCAAGAAAATGATGCCATTACCAAGGAGGCATGGTGAGAGTAGATATTTTTCTCCTTTTCTTTTCCACTTATTTGCTTAATTCTCTATTTGTTTGCTTTATTCCATTTTATATCTTTTATTTCATCTTTTTTATCATAAAATTGTTCTGACACATTTCTTGTTTCACCTTTGTTGTGAGGGCCTAAACAAGGGAGGTTATCTTAGGAGATATGACACACCCGATCAAAGCAGAGGCATGTCCTTCTTCACCGGTCGACAGGAGAGAACACCCGAGGAGAAGCAGGAGCTACTGAAGTCTGACTTTTCTTTTAGCTTTAGATTTATTTTTATTCCATTTTATTCTTGTAATTAATTTGTAATATTTGTTGACACTCTATGTTCTATAGAGCCATACGACCTTTGCGGTTGTGTGGGATCTGTTTTACCAAGTGCCGGTTCACTTGGGGGATCCCATCGCGGTTTTGTTTTCTTTACATTCTTATTTTTATTCATCCCCATTTTTCTCATTTTTCTATTTGTTTCATGTGATTTGAGTTTTCCATCTTTATTTTTATTTTTTGTGATTGAGATCCTAGATTTATGTTTCTATTTCTGGTTGAGTTTGGTAAATAATTAGGTCAAAAAACCTAATAGAATTCGTGTTCCTTTAGTTAATCTGGTTAGACTTAGTCAATATTCGGTTCTTCCTATTGATAGAAATTCATGTTAGATCCTCTTCATTGCATCATTTAGGATATATTTATTTTCTATACGTAGATCATTTTGTATGTAGACTGCTGGAGTAAGATATGCCTTCCATCTCGTACATTTGCATCCGCTTTTCCAACTTCCTCTCTTGATTTCTTAGACTCGCGATAAAAAGGATTTGGAAAAAAATTTTAGGCGTTTCTAAAAAAGGTGACAACCAAATAAAATGTTGATAACTAAACTCGGCCCCTAAATTTAAACGTAAGATTCATTTTGTATTGGGGAGAGTAACCCTCCATTGATCATAGGTACTTACCTCCAGACAGAGAGGGTGGGGACGTAACCCTAAAGACTAGAGCCAAAAATCCACGGACTTGTGCCCTAAGCACTCGTGTATTACTCTTTGGTATACACTCGAGCTGCAAGCACTGGCCTTCGACCTTATAGAGTCATTTTAATGTGCTTCGCTTCACATTTTCTTTTGGGCCTGATATAACCCGATAACTCAGCAGATGGTTCCACTGTTTATGGAGGTGTGAAGACGTACACTAGGCGACAAGGCGACACCACTTGTGAGTTTGAGTTAAGCAACCTTGTGAACCACTAAACTCTAAAATTGAAACGATACATGATCGAACTTTCAAGATCATCATTGTGTTGAGTTTGTGAATTTAAGGGTTTGATTTGTGTTTGTTTGCTAGAATAAAGATCCTTGTGCATATTTTGTGGTTTTCTTTACTTTTTTCTTTGGTTTGACCTTTGTGTTCTCGCTTCTTCCTTTTGTTCGAAGATGTCAGATTGAAGTAATTTCTGTTAGGACTTCGTGAACCTACCTCTTTACTCTCCAGTTCAATTGTCTTCACTTATGGATGAGTCTTTTCGAATTCTCTTCTTTTTTCTTTTACATCATATCTTTCGCTAATAAATCCTTTGTTTGAGATGGATTCCTAGCTCGAGCTTTCTTTCAAGACTCCATTTTTGATAATTGATCGAGTGCCTTTCACACTTTCAGTGATCGATTCAGATTCTGTGGACTCGATGGCACCGAAGGGCTTGGGATCCACGATAGACCAGACTAAGATCAACAACACCATGTTGGCTAGGATTCACGCTGCATGACAACATGAAGAATGGACTTAGATACATGATCTTAGATATGAGGAATGCTAGAGAGAGGAGAGAGAAAGATCAATAGAGAGGAGGTGGGAATGGGGGAGAACCTGAGCAGAACAGAACAGATCTTGAGAAAAATCATGTAAAGGCTAAGCTCACCCTTATATATTCCTATAACCATGAGCATGACTGACAGTCAATTGGATTCAGATTCACGTGGTTCATGGGCATTTTGAGCTGAAGTCTCAACTACTTCCGCTTCTTCCCATATTCCATGGACATACTAGTGAGGAACCATATATATATCTCCAGTAGTTTGATTGCATATGTAACACGATGCACAACCCTAACATTATGTTAAAGGTAGAGAAGATAACTGCTTTCCCCTTCAGCCTTATAGATAAGGCACTTTATTGGATTAATCATTTAGGAAGGGTGGTGGCATCTTAGGAAGTGCTAAGATCAGCTTTCCTGAACAAGTATCATCCCTTGGGTTGATTGATTCAAATGTGATCATTGATAGCCAACTTCTCGTAGATGTCCCATGAGCCTATTCATGAGGCGTGTGAATACTTCCAAGACTAGATGGAGAAGTACACCCATGATGATACACCAAAGATGAACCTTGTGCAAAATTACTTTGGGGGTTTGAGATTAGAGAATTAGAGGCTAGTAGACGTCACTTGTGGGGGTTCACATTCCAACAAGGACAAGGACATTCTATGGCATATCTTTGAGGAAATGGCGGAGAGTTCAAAAAATTTATCATCTTTCTAGGCGTTCATAAGTATCCTTCTTCTATTCTCCATAGGACAGTCAACGTGATGGCATCTCATGATGTGGATAATGTTGACAGTTCAGACTTGAGCATAATTGAAAATCACCTATCTAAGTTGATATTATTGAAAAAATGATCACAAGAACTTGAGAAACTCAATGTGGTTGAACAAAGGACAAAGTAACTAAATAAGCTGGAGGAGATTTCAAAGCACTTGGAGTTACTTGTTAGCACTATCCATGCATGTCAGAGTTTGAGTGTTGCATTCGTGACATCTTCACCTGAGAAGACTTCTTCCGTTTCAACCCAGTAGAGTTCCGGAGCACCCCTATCGTTCAAAACATTTACTACGTGCAGACTCCAGATCAGGTACCACAATAGCGTACTCAATCATACATGGTGCTGTACTATACAGAGACTCCATTCTATTCAGAGCCACAATTTCCACCTCCACCTCATATTCATGAGGTGTATGGTATTTGGAGCAGCTACGAGCATAACCATACCTCTCCACCATGGCAGTCGCAATTAAGTTCTCAGTCCACCCCTAAGCTAGTTCATCAGTTCCATGGAGGTCGACCATACCAGCACCAGCCTTAGTTTCAGTCTCCATCATACTTTCAGACTTGGAGACATGGTTACCAACATATACAACCTTTCCATTCATATCAACCATATAACCAACAACATGCACAATATTCAAATCCTCCTCCTCAATATAAATATTCATCATATTCTGGGTACCAGCGATAACATCCTTAGACAAACTTCCAGCCTCAACGACCACCAGTTGTTGAGCATCCAGAGGCACCTCCAATGAACCCAATGCATGATTACCTTGCTCAGTTGATGAAGAACATGAATGACATCAAATCCGAGGCTTTATGATCTGATCACGATGAAGACAACTATCAGGTAGAAGCCAAACCAATAATTTCTGCTGCAATAAGGAGCATGTAGCACATCATGTCCATCCATTCCCGAGACAGGTATGACTTGTGATTTTCATGTTTATCTAATGTCGTCGCTCTCAGGAGAGGTTGGAGATTGTGGCAGCCAACACAAGTGGGATTGGGGGGTAAAGCCACTAATCGAGCTTCAACTTCACCTTCTTCATCCAGTATGCAGAGGTTGAGTGTTGCAGTAGACGGAGAAGAATCCACATCAATAAAATACCAAAAAATGAAGAAAATAAAAAATCTTAAAAAGACAATAATGGGAAATTAGAGCAGAGTCTGCACTGGAGGAGAGCACATTAGTCGTGGATTCATCTCCTTCCACAGTAGATGGAGCAACCCATTCTTTTAATTTCGTGTCATGGATGACATTGTACAGTCTGAGTTTGGTTGTCAATATGTACATAATGATTCCAATATGAATAAAAATGTTGATTCATATTTTGTTCCTTTTCCGATCCATTGAATAAAAGTAAAAATATTGGAGAAATAAAAACAACACTATCTGATCAGAAAACTAAAAATGTTGATTCAGTTTTTATTTATTTAGTTTAGGTTAAAATAGTGATAAATATAAAGTATTTATACAAGAATTAGGGTCAGTAAAAGGAGAGATTTATTGATATTTACATGTGTTTTATAAGAGATTTTAAGCTAAAATAAATGAATAAAGATGATGAAATACATATTCATCAGATGCCATTTTTGAAGAGCGTGGAGTACATATAGGGATGAGCAAGGTCCGGGTTGGGTTGGGCCATGAAGGGTCGATACCAATTTATTCAGGCCTTGGGTTGGCCCCAAGGCCCACATTTTTTTATTTTTAGTGGCCCAAGCCCCGCCCAATTTCACGGGCCGAGCTTGGGCCGGGACGACCCATATAAATATGCATGTATCAATATTGTACTATTTTCCCCATGTTTTCAAGCTGAATTTATATAATTTTGTCATATTAAGAGTGGGTAAAGTCTACGGTTTTTATAAAATTTAACAATAACAAAAATAATAGAGAAAGAAACAGATGAATCAAATGTGAAGAATAGATCCATACTGAGACAATACAAATATAATAGCATATCAAATGTGATTAGCAAATGTTGAACCTGAGAAATTCTTGAAACTAAGACTTTGGAAAGATGAATATGAAAGTTAACATTTTCTCCTTGAGAGTAGTCATCTCATCATTCTTTGATACTCGTTTATTAGTTGTTCCACTCGTTCGACCTTGAGAAAATCCTTTCACATCAAATCTTCAATGAATATTATAGTCAGTGTAGAAAAGGTATCCCATAATATCAACTCGAACATGCTATCTTAAAATAAGAAGATACATATATTTATATATAAAGAATCATCCATCTAGCATTATCTGAACTATCTCAATCAGTGAATACGTACACCAACCTTCTTTCAATTTCCGACAAGTTGAAAATGTCACAAATTTTGATGATTTTCAAACCTATGATCTCAAAGCAATGTTAGCAAGTTAGATAATTATCAAATCACCAAACTGAATTCAAAACATAGCGGTTGCATGGATATTAGCATGATGCATCAAAGCAATCAACATATATATAATCTATTGTGTACATATCTTGCATGTATAAGACTAATGGCAATACCGACAACTAAAAATAATTTCATGACAAGAAAGATAAAATAAACATGACATGATTCAACATTACATGAGATAAATGGATTAACATCAAAACTAACAGGAGTTCAATATTAACCAAGGCAAGTAGTTCAAAATCCAAACTACACTAGAACTAAATAACACTTTTAAAAGGTTGAAATTTCTCTAAAGTGAGAAGTAAAAGGAAGATCTTGCATCTAGGAAACATCCAAAAATCATGTAAAGTCCTATAATAGAAATCAAAATTACCAAAAAAAACACCTTAAAGTTGATTATTAGTAGTCCTATAAGAGTTTTTGTTTTTAGCTATTTTACCTAGGACATATGACATATATCCTTGCAAGTTGTGGTTTTAAAATGGTAGTCATGCTTGAGAGGCCTTTGTATCTACAAATAAAGATTAAAGTTCAATACAAGTTAATGAGATCTAATTTGCCAAGATAGTAACTCAACTAACCTTGTAAGTCTTCATCTACTTGCTCCTCTTCCTCTTATTCATCCAAATCTGAATCTGCCTGGTCATCTTCCCGAATTTAATCTCCTAAACAAACTAGTGCTTCAACCGTTTTCATAACGAGCCTGCTTCAGCATGGATCTAAAACTCTGTCGCTTGTATTGAATGCACTCTCTGAAGCAATAGTGGAAACTGGAATGGCTAGAATGTCACAAGCCATGAATGACAATATGCGATACTTACTTGACTTCACATCCCACCACTTCAAGATATCAACTTTATCATCTTCCATTATATATGTTGAATAGTCTTCGAGATTTATATCAATATTTGATTTTCCTACCTCGCGTGAACCATTATCTCTTTTATTCTTAAGAAATTTGCTTCATGTATCCTCTTTTCTGTTTGATGTGAATGCAAACTCTTGTTCAACTCCACCTGTTGTAGAAGATTCTCCACAAAAAATGATGCGTACTTAGTGGAGTATTCAACATAGAGCCGATGAAATATGTCTCTTACTTGTTCAACAAGCTCAATAGCTTCCACCTTAGGATAAAGTTCTTGATACGAGAATCTCAAGAATTCAAATATCTACCGCGGATCCAAGACAATTGCAATTGCCAATGGCATCATAGAATTCTTGTCCTGCTAATACTTAACAAAATTAGAATACATCTCCATGCCATACTTCTAGTGAAAGGGTCATCATGATTAACAGGAGTTTTCAAGTCTCTTTCAATTTCATAAATCAAAGAAAAAAATAAGTTTGCAGTAGAATATTTCCATCCAGAGAAAACCTTCATGGCAACATAAAAGCTCTCCAAGATCCCGCAAACCATCTCAACCTTCTTCCATTCACTTGCAGATGGTTCATTAGCCAATTGAAAATCATGCGCTTTTAAATGGTTGTACACTTTCTAATAAAAATATAGCCGACTCATGCATAAGGTAGATAGAATTCCACTTTTGCTCACATCCAATCACAAATCCCTTTGTTATTGAAATTCGCTCTTGTTGAGCGATAATTTTAAGTCTTGAAATCTTCTTGTGGAATACTTTACATATTTCACAAGATCACGATTTTTGGTGGTGATGTCCTTTACCTCAAGAAATCCATCCTGCACAACGAGATTTAGGATATATGTCCAATACCTTACATGAATGAAAGTGCTATCTAGCAATAAGGAATCTTTCGTAGCAAAATTGTCTACAAGATTACGTACAACAACATCATTTGTGGAGGCATTATCAATTGTTATTGTACACAAACTTGCAACATTCCATTCACTCATGTGACTCACTATCATACCTACAATATTATCTCATGTATGACGTGCATATAGTATGTGGAAGCAAATGAATTTCTTATGCAGCTTCCATTGCCTGTCAATGAAATGGGCGGTAATGGACATGTATCCTAATTTGACTGATGTCCACATGTCTATGGTGATGAAAATTCTCCTAGTTGTCTTAAGAAGCTACTTTAGTTTCAATTTTTCAATCTCACAAAAGTTCATGCAATCACGTTTTACAGTGAATCTTGAAAGCAGCTTGAACTTGGGTTGCAGGTATTCTGTAAAAACTCAGAACCTGTGATTTTCTAAAACCTTGAATGGCGATTCACTAGAAATGATTTATTTTGTAAGTTCATCCCTACTTCGCTCTTGTTCAAACTTCCAAGTTGTGAATGTGCTACCATGCTTAGAATTTGCGAATTTCGATAAATTCTGTCACTTCGACTCTTTGCTATAATATGGGCACACAAGGTTTAAGTGACAGTCAATGTGGCTAGTCCTACCCTTAGTTCCACATGTTAATTATTTCTTACAATAGTTGCACATGAAAATCTCTTTTCCATCTACAACGCCGATTCTAGTGAGATGCTTCCACACCTAAGACTTGTATTGTCTTTGTCATTTTTTGTTGGATGATTATTATTTAATTTGTTAATCATAGTTGGGAAATCATTCTTGTCTAAACTGACATTACTCGACTGATCTTGTTATGAATCCGGTGACATCTATAAAAATTAAGAGTACATTACATTCTTAGAATTCAATATATAATGCAAGAAAAAAACAAATAAATCAGGCCATAGAGCATCAATCAACATTCGACAAATAGGATGAGATCAAGAATGTTTACCTCCTTCTCTATTTACTTTTAACCTCATATGCTATTGTGTGTTTATCCGGTAATTTGTTATAAATCTTGCAGTATATCTTTTGTGCTAATATTTGCATGTTCAGGTTTCTAGTTTATATATGCATTAATATGCTGGTATAAGTAAATAGATTTGTAAGATGTCTTTATTATGATATGCAAAAAGGGCTAACACTTTGGGAATGCAGCAATGGTTGATGTGAGATTTATATGTGATGTGTGTTTTCTATATCAAGGGCAGTATATTAAAAAAGATCATGTCCTTCTGCTTTGGCTTTTACTTTGGCTTTTAAAGGGATTGGAAGGGATCTCTTGTTCACGTGTCCATCCATTCATATTTAGACAATGGAAGAGATCTCTCAACATCCATTCAATTTTAGATAATGGAAGGGATCTCTTGTTCTCCTCTACATTGGCTTTTGCTTTTAAAGAGATTGGAAGAGTATATCTATCTCATCTGTACATAAAGACAAAGTTTGGTTGATGATTTTTAAATTTTGTTTAAAGAAATAAATAATGCATTATTCACTATTTGAGAATGCTAAAACTCATAAGAACATGTGTAAGAGGTGTTACTTTGCTATGAAAAGAGAGGATGATGAAGTAGAGAGGTGGCTCGCAGCATCCTTGGAGCCATGAACCAGGATGTACATTCGACAATTGGCTGCAAAGAGGCAAACTTTGTAGAGCTGCGTGAGGAGGAGAGGCATGCTTGTATGGGAGGGGACCAAAGCTTGAATCTCGAAGGGTGTGTGGAGGAGAGGAATTTCAAGGCCCACGTTGCCGACCGTTGGTTGGAGCCTGGAGGGTTAGGGTTGGTGATGAAGCCACATTTCATAATCTTTATTCTATCATTTTGGCCTCAAAAATCCTGGCAAATGCGTGTAAATATCCTTAATTCCCGCATCTTAGCATTCATGCATGTGCATGTAATTAGTGTATAAAATAATGTATTTAAAGCCAAAATTATAGATTAAATAAAAGAAAAGAAAAAGAATAAAATATTGTACATGTTTTATGACCCAAAACCCCGAGACCTAGGCATCTAGATGACTAGGTCGACAAGGAATAAAGTAGGGGGAGATAAGGGCCAAAATACAATAAAAATACCTTTTATTTAATTCATTCTTTATTCATTTTGGGACCTATTTTTGGTTACACTTTTTGTACTTCAAATAAAGAAACTTTGTACATGAAAGCTGTAGATAATTACATATAGAAAAATACAAAATTGATTTCACCCAAAAATAATATACAGATAAAAAGTTATGATCTGAATCAGAATCCAGAGTCCCATCTTCCCAGACCCGTATCTCACAAATAAAAACTCGAAATATACCAAACTCACTTTAATTATATATAATTTCAAATGAGCTATTTAATGGAGGTAGTTTCGTATTTTTTGGAGTTACGGTTTGAAAGTTGAGTTTTGGACCCCACTAGTACACTTGTTCAAGTTAAAATATTCTTTTTATTTATTATTCTTTATTCTTATAATTTTAAATTTTTTATAATTTGAGGGATATTTTGCAGCTGGGACCCTTGTGCTTTGCAACATTATCATTCAGTATTAGAACTTTAAAGTCACGTTATAATTTTTTGGTGTATTTGCACTCAGGCCCTTCACTTCATTGGAAATTACATTTGTGCCCCCGCCAGGTCGTGTGCATGTGCGCGTGACCTTGTCCTTTTTGCACATATACCCCAACGGGTTTATATTCACATTTGGTCCTAGAAAGTGGTTTATTAGTTCTATATTTTGCGGAAGAATTGCGTGTTGGCCCTTGAGCATTCTGTTAATTACATTTATGCCCTTGCCAGTAGTGTAGTTTCTTGTTGTTGCCTCAATTTATTTCATGCATCGACAAAACCCTAAAAAATCTACAAAAATTATCTTAGGCTCTTGTTGTAGTGTAGTTTCACGCTATATCTTTATTTTGCACATTTATTGCATTTTTATATTTATAAAAATTCAAAAACATGCATTTTTGCTACTGTTTGCATTAGAAAATATCAAAAAAATTATTAGAACTCCTTTAAAAGTTTCAAAAAATTATCTTTTGTGTATTTTCGTGTGTTTAAACTTCTATCCAAAAATCATTAAAAACTTCAAAACAAAACCCTAAAAATTAGAAAACTCCAAAAATCTTCTTAAAAATCTAGAAAATTCAAGAAAAATCCTAAAAATGCAAACTCAGTTGTGGTATTTTCTATGATTTATTCTCTTTGATTTAAAATTAATTTAAGGAATTTTGGATACTATTTGTTATTTTTAATCCTCATTTTAATTTCGAACAGTAGCTTAGTTCATGGTTTTCTAGTATTTTGTCTTCTAAAAATACCAAAAACATTCAGAAAAATCTCTAAAAATCATAAAAAATCATAAAATTATAAAAATACCAAAAACATTTTATTTCTTGATTTTTGAGTATTTTTACTTATTTTTATAAATACTTCATCCCTCTCTTTCTTACTTTGTTTATATACTCTATTTATAGAAAAAGAAAATAAAAATTATAAATTATAAAAAGAAAATACAAAATCAGAAAATTAAAAATCAAAATATAAAAATATAAAATCAAAAATTTAAAAAATATAAAATTAAAAACCCGCAAAAATTTGCATACTTGTAGACACTTGATCACATATCACATTTTTGTGCATCTTTGCTTGATCTATCCTGCTTGCTCCCTGAGTTCGACACTCTACACATACTTGCACTATACACCTATTGTAGAGTTATAATAAATTTTGACTCCACATTTGTTTTCCATTGCTTGACATTACATTGTGGGTTGATTGTTGACTAATTAGGGTTTCTTGCGGGTCGCCACAGCGACTTCGTCTCCGCCTTGTGTGAGACATCTTTAGACCTGTGAAAAACCTTAGTTATCAGATGGCGCCATTGCCGGGGAGCAACAGTGTATAGATCATATATTTGAGTGATTGTGTTTGATTGTCTATATTTTTGCTTCACTTGATCTCTCTATTTTTCATTTACACTTTTGAGATATCTAACCACCGTCTCTGTTGACTTTGTGTGAGGTACCGCGGATCGAGGGAGGCACCTTTCTCTAGGAGCTGACGCACCCACGTGAAGCCGGCTTCGGCCTGCTACTTGAGCACCAAGGAGATTTAGACCTAGATTAGATTTAGTTCATCATTCTTGTAATTTTTTTGTGTGTGAGAGAGAAACAGTAATTTGTAATAATACAGGTACAATTGGACTTGGACACTTGGGCCCAATTTCCAAGTGTTTGTACACTTGGGGGCTCACCGCAGTTTTCAACGGTTTTTCACCGCTTGTCATTTTCCGGATTTATTTTCTTGTCTTTAATTTTGTGGAATGAGCCCTTAGTTTTTAGGCTTGCTTGATCGTGTAGTCTAAGGTCAAACCCCTAATAACCTTTTCACGCACCTATAAATTTATTTTTGGACTTAGATCTAATTAATTGGTAAACATATAACTCAAAATCACCGCGTCGCAAGAGTCTCCATACAGCGCTGGCAGGACCCATTGTGGTGGGCACCGAGGAGATTCCAAGATCAGACAACTAGGTTTTGCTTTGTGTGTTTAGCATTTGGTTCTTCATGCTAGCAATTGCCTGCTTAGGACGATTTCCATGTGCATATCGACATATAGCATAGGTTTACAAATTCCTGTTTTGCATCCCGTATGGAGAGAGCTGGGAAGCACTATAAGTCCTCTAACTGAGCATTCATCATTTAGGCACTAAGGTGAGATTTCC
Organism: Ottelia alismoides; assembly: GCA_037367405.1. Lineage (NCBI taxonomy): Eukaryota > Viridiplantae > Streptophyta > Magnoliopsida > Alismatales > Hydrocharitaceae > Ottelia > Ottelia alismoides. The sequence continues at coordinate 220,572 of JAZKJV010000599.1, forward strand.
ATCTTAGTGCCACTTGCATTGCTTTTTCGACTATCTCCCTCTATTTTTGGAACAAATAGGAATCAAGGGAAAATACAAAAAAAAACGTTAGGCGCTTGTATTGAATTGACTCAAAGCAAGTGATAATACCAAAAAATAAAATAAAAAAGGGAATGCTAAAGAAAACTTGACCTAAATAAAATTGGTTAATTGGACACATTGCTTGGGGTGAGAAAAGCCCTCATTTGTATTCAAGTTGCATGGGAAGGTCTCCTTCCAAGTGAGAGAATGGCTTCGTAAGGATTAGAGCCCAAAACCCAGTCTGTGGCTGCCTTGTGTATCGCCTGGATTTACGAAGTATTGGCGCTTCTATCGTACGTAGACGAGTAGGGCTTGGTCACCATTGATGACTCTCTATTGTGTAGATCATCGACCTTATCCGAAGTATCGAGCATAGGCCACGCCTTCACGGGGGTGTCTGTCTCATCGTCTTGCGTCCGAGTAGGTTCTTGCACGCTCACGGGTGATTCCGTTGCGAGCGAGATCCGAAGTATCGGTTTCGCCTATCGGCTTCCTCCCTCTATTTCTTTGGCTGAGTAGGGATCCAAGAAGGGCTACAAGGACCTCAAAAAGTGCAGACTACAGGTTACACAGGAGGAGGACAAGTACGAGATTCTTTTCTGGCAGTACTCTCTCTCCTATAGGCGCAACGCTCTAAGGACTCGTTCAAAGATTAATTGCCTGAATTACATCTAAAAACTACAAAGATAACAGCCGATCCCTTATGGCTTCACGAGTTGAGTTGGTGAACCCCTTGTATTGTGTTTGGTTGACTAGTTGAACTTAGGTCAAGATCAAAAACACTACACAATTGTGCACAACTTTGCCCCCCCTTCTTCATTTCTCAAACTCGCTCTTCTCAATAATCACGATGATGGGAAGGAGATCTCTTAGGCCATCTCTGATGGCACCGCTATCCAGCACTCCTCCTTATTCATCTAGGACGACTTCGGGGAGTCTAGACCCACTCTCCGAACTTGAGTTCACTTCCACCCTGTTCCCCCTCGACCAGCCTTCTTCCTCCATCAGTCCAGTAGTTTCAGAGTTTAGTGCAACACAGAGCTGAGAGCATTTGACGGCACCTGAGATGGGTTCTTTTGCCTTTTCAGAGAATCCAGAAATGGCAGACAGAGGAGAACACCCAAGTGAGCAGGAACACCCTCCATTCTTATATGACCAAGCTGCCATCAACAATTCACTCTTAGCCTCCCTGGAGACCATGCAGAGACAAATCAGAGACCAGGGAGTATTCATGGGTGATATTATGAGAGAGCTGGCGTGGATGCGAGAGGGCAGAGATGAAAGACCTGAGGGCGGTGGTGGAGGTATACCAGAAGCCGCAGGCGGAGGAGGAGACCCCAACCAGGAGAGGCTGCCACAGATGACCATGAGGCAGTTGCACAACCCAGCCGCAACCCTCACTCACCGATGGATCCAGCTTCCTCCCATCATCGGGAACTTTGAGCTTCGCCCGCAGACTATCCAGTTATTGCCCAAGTTTCATGGGCTAGACACTGAGGAACCTCATCTCCATCTGCAGGAGTTTGAGATGATTTATAGCACTGTCCATGACAGATTCGTGGACGAGGACACAATCAAGATGATCACCTTCCCATTCTCCTTAGCTGACAGAGCAGCCTACTGGCTGAAAAACCTTGGGAGGTACGTCACATCTTGGGCACAACTCCGAACCGCATACTTGAATAAGTATTATCCTCTCGGTCGGACGAACGCAGCACGAGCTATGATCAGTAATTTCACAATGATCTCAAATGAACAATTCCATGAGGCTTGAGATCGCTTCAGAGAGCTCATCGACCGGTGTCCACATCATGAGATATCAAAGCCCAACTTGGTTCAGAGTTTCTTCTGTGGGCTGACACTGGAGATGCAGAGGCTAGTAAATGCCTCATGTGGTGGGTCTTATTTCTCCAAGGGTAAAGACGATGTTTGGTCCATCTATGAAGGGATGGCAGAGAACTCGACAGTCATGGCCCAGGCTCGAGTCTACACACAACAGAAGCCCCCCAAGGAGCAGGATCATTTCAGAGGATCGCCCGCATCGATGCCGGTTCCCACTCTCCGTCAGCAGCCGCAACCTAAGCCGAATCCGCAACAACCGACATGGGGATCATTAGCGAGAAGTTGGACCGTATCGAGATCTTCGAGAAGAAGCAGAGTCAAGGTCTTGCCCAGATGGACCTTATTACAAAGACAATGAATGACCTGAAGACACAAATTCTTTGCATCCAGGAGGCATAGATGTCTACTCAGCAGCCTCCCAGGTCACGAGCTGATCCCAGCAGCAGCAGCTTTACCCAGCCTACTGCCTCATACCGACAGGTCCATCATATCCAGGCAGAGCCGGTCCAGCAGCTACAACACTACCCACTGCCACCACCATCTCAGGATACTCAGATGGTGGTCTATCAGTCGGATCTGCCACTGACAGTTCTTTCACCACCCCCCAGTTGAGCAGGAACCATTGATGGAAGTCAATGGGATCTGGTACGACCGGTACCCACAGTAGCCTGGGATTCGTCGTGATCACCTCGGATTCCGTTGGACCACTGGTGGCACCTCATCCCAGCAGCAGTCTCCATCTCAGGGGCAACAGAACAGCCAGCAGCAGCACCCGCCCTAGTATGCCCACCAGCAGTATCAGCAGGGTCCTCGTCCCAGCTATCAGGGACAACAGTGGAGGTAGCGTCAGCAGCCTCACCAGACATACTCCCAGCATCCCCAATACCAGCAGCAGCCTCATTTCCAGCAGGGGAACACTTCCGGTTCTCAGGCACCTGCCTTTGAGAACCCAGCACTCGATGACCTCGTCCGCTTGCTTTCTGAACAACAAGCATCCTTTCGGCGGGAAATGGACGAGTTCCGGTAGGAGATGAGGGATATCATCAAGGGCAAGGCCGCCATACCTGCACAGATCAAGCCTAATCTGGACAATTTAAAGAGGAAGTCTGAGTAGGTACAGTTTACAGAGGATACCTCTCCTAGTTATTATTTGAGTGACATGACTTCTTTGTATGATGCTGATTTCGTGACTACTAGGAGCGGTAGGATGCCAGCCGGCGGGGCCTTATCTGAGCGACAACCACACGAGGAATCATGAGCACCAGATGAGCAGAATAGCGGTGCTGATGCCACTGATGATGTTGATGACGGTGGTGCTGACGCCACCAATGATGGAGATCCAGATGACGGTATTGAGGCCATCGTGATACTAGATGCAGACGGTGGTGCTGATGCCACCATTTTGGATGCAGAGCCAGAGCGCGGTGCTGATGCCGCGAAGTCAGAAGCCGTTGGTGGTACTGAAGCCACCACTTCCACTTTTGTTGAGCTCCCACATGTAGTGTTGCCACCTTTTGTATCTCAGGACTGTGGTAACAAAAAGAACAAAAAATGAATAAAGGAAAGGTTACTGTATCCACCTCAAGTCCATATATGTTGCATAATGATCATTGTATGGATTCCATTCCTTCACAGGCACATGAACCTATTACTAGTCCTCCATCTGACGAGGCCCCTACCATCCCCTTCCCTGAAACATTCCGCTTGGCGAAGGGGAACAAAAGAGAAAATCCAAAAAAGATTCAAGAGGTAGAGTTCAGCAACCAGATGATCGATAGATTCCAAATCCAGCTGACTCTACAGGAGGCACTTGAGCACATCCCCCTCTTCCAAAAGAGTGTGAGAGATAAGACTACAGTCCGCAGGAAGAGGAGGAACCACAGCGATCAGATCCATGTGTCCACCCATTCTACTTGTTGCACCATTTAGAACCAATTGCTGGCCAAGAGACCTGATGCAGGAGCTCCCTATGTCAGATGCGAGATTCAGGAGCAGCGGTTCGATCGTACTCTATTAGACAGCGGATCTTCTATTAACCTCCTTTCGGCAGCCTTACTCGACCAATTCGAGTTTGGTCCTCTTCTTCGGAGCAGGACAATCCTTCAGTTTGCTAATAGGTCGACTAAGAGGTCGAAGGGGTTGTTGAGAGACGTGGTCGTTACCATTCAGGGCCTGAAATTCACCGTGGACTTTGTTGTATTGGACATGGAGATCCCTGAGTCGGTGACCGATGCCCCCATCATACTTGGACGCCCATTCTTGGCCACTGCCAAGGCGGTGACCGGTCATGATAGTGGGAAGGTGTGCTTTCGCGTAGAGGGCGAAAATATACAAATAGAGACGATCGAAGAGACTAGAGCGAGAGAATCGGCATGCTCAGAACAGTCTAGTGATACCGAGCAGATGACAGAGGCTGAGCGAGATGTCCACCAGGAGTGTGATTTTGTGATGACAGACGATGAATCCATTTGGACAGATCCAGTAGCACAGACCCTTGCCTTGACTGCAGATTCACTCTATTTACAACTGATAGCAGTTGAGAGCCTGGAGAGCACACCCCTGGACGAGGATACCATCGAGGCTGACAGTTCGGTGATGAGTGGTGATGTAGAATTTCATTCTTGCTCTTCTAGTTGAGATCCCTCAGATTCAGACATCGATTGGGATGATTTTGATGATTATTTACCCTGTCTGATTCCTTCTGAGCCGACAACCATTGCGAAGTGTGAGCCAGTACAGTTCATAGATGATTCGACATGGTTCCCTTCGTCAGATTCTCATACGCAGCGAGAGTTCTCACATGCAGACCTGGTAGCCTTCACACAGACATATCAGAATCCAGATCTGCCACCTCCTAGTTGTCCAGAATTGAAACCCTTGCGCAGTCGCTGAAGTATAGATTCCTTGTGGGTGAGTCAGATATGCACCCAGTCATTATCTCAGCAGGTGTTGAATCTGTGATTCATAACTCTAAAAGTTGAAAATAGAGCTTTGCTCCGGAGTAAATAGCTGCATATTTCCCCTTATCTTGCATAATTAGCATTCATGCATGCAAGCATAATATATGCATTTTAGCACTCATATTTGCCTTAAATAAGAAGCCAATTTCACTTGTAAATATTCACCTGTATATTAGCTAAAATATCCTATTTGTATATATCTTATACTAACTCTAAATCCAATAAAACTAACTCTATAGTGTATGTATTACTAATACGAATTAAAGAAAAATATCAAAAAAATACTAGCTTGTAAAATTACCCAATAAAACCCTAAATCCAGTTGAAGACCTTGGACCTTAAAATGCACATATCTCTCTCATACAACCTTCGAATTAGGTATACTCACTTTTAAAGTAATATACATTCAAAGACCTTTGAACAAGACCAATTTCATTAAAATTGGAGCTCGTATGCAGAACTTGGATTTTGGGCCCCTTTTGTATATTGTAAATATTGACCGTTTTACCCCTACATTTTATCCTTTTATTTTCTTAATTATTAAAAATCTTAAAAAATTATATTAAGTTGTAAATGTTCTTCTCATATTTTCTCTATTTTTAATTTGATTTTTCTCTTATTGAAAAATGACAAAAAATTACAAAAGATAAAATGCGGTATTTTATATCTACAAGGTACCACCCAAAAATACATTTTTATACAGATCACTTCCTTTGATTTTCGACCCTTCACAAAAGTTGTAGATCTCGTTGAGACGAGCAACTTTTATGTTGACCACTTTTTGATTTAACATCTTTTATTATTTCTTTTTGATTTTTCTTCGTATTTAGTTGTGGATTTTTCTGGGAGCGACACGTGGTAGCTCCTGGAGCCGCCATGTGTCGCCTCCTCATTCACCCACTTATGCCATCTTCCTCCTTCATCCCGGGCCATTGGATGAGAGGGTTATCCATCAACGGCCAAGCCTCTTCTCCACCCATTCCTCCTCACTCTCCCTTGACTTAAGGGTGAAGCTAATAACGACACCACCCCACCCACTCCACCTTCTCCATCTCTTCTCCAACATCCTCCTCCTCCTCTTTATATTCTCCTCTTCTCCTTCCTTCATCCCCATCCGCCATCTTGTGTGCAAAGACCTCGAGCTCCGTCCTCTACTCGGTGACAGTGAGAGAGAGAGAGAACCCCTTCAACGAGCAACAATAGGTACTTGCCAGGCGAGATCCGGTGATCTCATCACCGTCGTAGCCACCTAACCGGAGCTACTAAGCTCAGCCTCACCGCGACTTCGAGCGACGACCACGGTCGAGCCTTGCCTCAGCCATTCCCAGGCATCCGAATCCATCTCCAGGTAACTCCTTCTTTCTCCATTCATCCCCTATTCTCCATTCTACTACACCCATATCTCTCTCTTCGATTTAATCATCTTCTGTCCATCAATTCGCAAAACCGATCGCACTTCAACGAACAAATCACACGTTGCGAACGCAACGGTGATTTTTATTTATTTTTCCGAAGAATTTTCGTCAATCGATTCATCGTTTATTCGCACCCGCTAAACTAATCAAAGACGAACAGGGAAACCTCCCCTGTTTCCCCACATCCTTTCTCTCTCTTCCTTCTTCTCTCGCCTATGTCGGCCACTCCTCCTCCACGTCGCTCGCCTTCAACCACCGCGTGCGAGGCCTCACGCCGCACCCCTCCAGCCCCAGGAGAAGTCACACCCGCCAGTCGTCTCCGCCTATGCCAGTGGCCACCAAGCTCGACGCCAGCGCCCCGCCGTTCTCCAGCGCGCAGCCACGCGCTGCTGCCCACGCCTCCTCCAGCAGCCACCGGCGCCCCGCAGCGCGCGTCGTCTTAGTCGCGCCACGCCACGCTTCCACGACCAGACGCCTCCTCGACGCCGCACGACAATGCTCCACCTATGACTGGCCGCCGTCCTCTCCAGCGTGGCACGCCGCTCGCGCCGCTCCAGCCAGCTGCCACGTACCCCCAGGTCGCCTCCTCGCTCTCGTGCGCACAGCCTGCCACCGCCCGGGCGCCGGCAGACCTTCATCTCCATAGCCAGGCGTGGCGACCTAGCCATCGCTCGAGGACCCCGCACCGCCCTCGACGCTCCTCCGCGCCCGCCAAAGCCGTCCCTCGCGCGGAGCAGCCGCGCTCCTGTAAGAGGCCGATATCAAGCTCTTCTGCCTCGTTGTGAGCGGGTTCATCTCTGCGTATCCATCGACGAAGAAGAGGGGTGCATCTCCTCACGTGCATGATATTTTGACAAATTGCATCATCATCCTTGGTGGAGAAATAGCAGAACGACCCTTCGAGTTCCATCATACTAACGTCACGTGCAACGCATGCGTCTTCTTGGAGAAACTGCAGAGAAACCCTCGTGAAGATCCATCAATTGCGAAGATAACCTCGGCGTCTGGAGTCATTCGCCACGTACGTGCATCCTGAGAAAATTGCACCCATGCCCTTGTTAGTTCTGGTAATTGCATAAACGTCCTTGTAAGCATATTTCATTTTAATCAATTTTGCTTATGTATTGCATTTACATCCATGTGTTTGCACAATTATTTAGACATTCATTTAGCCTCATTTTTAATTTCTAAAAATTGCATTGTGTAGCTTAATTTGTCCTCTTTCATATGTGACACTTGTTTAATTTTTGTGACATAAGGAATTTTATTATTATTATTATATTGGTGAAATTTTGTCATATTTTGCCCATTTATGCCTTTTAATTGACAGTAATTTCTCCGTGAATCCAAAAATCACCAAAAAATTACATTAGATTGAGGATACTTAGATTTACATTGTGCCCAAAAATCATCTCATTTGCACACATTTAGAGGCCTGCATAAATCATTTACGGATTTGCTTAATTAATTTTTAATAGGTGCATTTCACATATAAATTTAGCTTGATTAATTTTCCTGGATTCTTCACACTTATATTTATATAGGATAGTTTTGATATCTGAAAATATTGTGATTTGATATTTATTAAAATTAATTTAGTCAAAAATAACTTTGCATCCATAGTAAATTCATACTGCGTCAGAAAATTCTAAAAAAATTAGTATACCCTAACTTCATCATATTTCACCATCTGGCCAAGTTTCATAATTTTTGGAATCAATTTGAACACATTTTTGAATTAACTTGTAAATTGGCCTGATTTTGCATGTGTCTTGCATAAAATATACTAAAAAGGCCAAAAATATCATCCCCTGAAAATCAAACCTTGAACTTTGCTAAAAATCTACCTAAGGAGACAACTGCCTCCCTGAGTTCGACCTTGGGCTTGCTCAAGTAAAATAAAATTTGCCGCTCGTGATTAACTTGCTTTAAATAAAAGTGGTTTTTGATCTGCTCTCATTATCCGACTGCAACGAACATTCTTAATTAATTTGAACATTAATCTGCTCTAATTAACAAGAGTAGTGGGAGGCGTTTCAAATGGCGCCGTTACCGGGTGATGAATCTGTGATTCATCACTCTTAAAGTTGAAAATAGAGCTTTGTTCCCGAGTAAATAGATGCATATTTCTACTTATATTGCATAAATAACATTCATGCATACACTGATAACATTTGCATTTTAACATTCACATTTGCATTAAATAAGAAGCCATGATTACTTGTAAAATATCCACCTATAAAACAACACCTCCCTTATAATATATACACCTTTAGTTAATAATATCAGGAAGAAGGTCAGAGATCTCCTTTGTAAAACATCCAATAAAGCCCTTGAACCCCTGTACCATAAAAAGCCCATAGTTCTCTTGTACCAACTCCAAAATAGGTCTACTCACTTTCAGATGAATACACATCCAGAGACCTTTAAAATGAGACTAATTTCATCCAATTCGGAGCTCGTAGAAAGAAGTTGGGTTTTTGGGCCTCTATGTATACTATATATGTGTATATTTGTATTCCTGTATTTTTGTATCATATTTGACCTCATCTCCGTTTTTGGTCAACATGAAACTTGTAGATCTCATCAAGATCTACAACTTTCATGTTTTGAGCTTTTCCAAATTCGGCCTCCTTCTCTCTCTAATCTCATTTCTTCTCGCAACTACTCACAGCTGGCCACGTGGCTCCCTCTGATTGCGCCACGTGGCCCGCTCCCCTTTGCATCATCCGCTCACAGTTTTGGCCGTTGGATCTACTTTTGATCCAACGGTTCAGCCTTCTCCACACACGCTTATGTTCCCAGCCGTCTGATCTTATCCCATCTAAGATCTGATCCACCCGTTCGCGCCTCTGCCACAGCTTGCCATGTGTCACCTTATGCGCCCTTCGATCGCGCCTTCATCCATCCATCTCAGCCGTTATCTCCGCACCAACTCTGCCCGATCAATCCCCAGACTCCATCTTAGCCCTCCATCAGAGCCTATTCGTACTCGCTCCACGTGGCAAGATCCTGACCCTTCGATCATGCCGCCCCCGATTCCATCACAACCGCTTCTTCTAAACACACGCCTTGGCCATTCGATCTACGCCTCTTTCGCATCACAACCGTCCTTTAGCGTCGCTCCCATACCACGACATGTGGCGACTCTACGCCCTTCGATCCTATCACCCTAGATCTCATCAGGGCCGTTCTTCAGCGCTCAAACCTCTGCCATTGGATCTTCAAATCCAACGGCCATCAGTCGTCATCAACCTCCCGAAGGCTGTCTCTCCCACGTTCTCAGCCTCGCGCAACACTAGCCCCCTTTCTATTTTCGTCTCCACTCCAGTCACCTTCTCCGATCGCCAACGCCATCACGACCATCACCACTCTTCCCTCATCCTCGCCAGCTCCCTCACTCCCCACGACTCCCACCGGAGTCACCCCACGATGACCTCGAACACCACCTTCCAGCGACTCCTGCCATCACCTTCACCCTATAAATCATCGCCCTCCGGCCACATTCTTCCCCATCCGCCATTACAAGAGGTTCCCTTGAGCTCAGAGCAACCTATTGGTGACAACAATTGAGTGTTTCTTCGAGCGAAGGCATGCCTTCTTCTCCGGCGAGATCCACGACCGCCTCCGCCGTGCTGCAGCCGCCTCCGTGGGCTGCACGAGCTCAGAATCATCTACCGTTCTTCGAGCGACGATCAGGAGCTCAGACCCAAGCTCCATCCCCCAGGTAGCATCCTCCATTCTCCTCTGATCTTCTTCTTATTTTCTCCTTTGATTTCTCCGATTAAATTCGCCTTCCACCATCATCTTCTCGCTCCACCGTCCTCCCTCCGAGCTCCGCGACGGAGCACTGACCTCCGCGCTACCATTAGTCTCCTCCGACGAGATACCCCACCTTCCACCAACGCCAGCTCTGCCACCTGGGCGGAGCTCGATCACCTCTGTCATCCCCCTTCAATCACCGCCCTATATACCATCATCAGGGAGGCATGACTTAGGTTAATTTGCAGTAAAATTCTAAGTGTTTGATTTTCTATCCCCGGGTAGTCTGGCCCCCGGTTTTCTTGTGTATATTTTTCTGTCCTTTAATTCTTGTATTTTTGTGTCGTTCTCTATCTGACCTCAACTTGTTTTGTGCGAGGAACACGAGGAGTCGAAGACGCTTCAAGGAACCTGCATTTTAGTTTGTTTGAGTGATTTGAGAGAACTTGTATTTTTATTCATTTCTTTTTCGCATCATTTTCAGCGGTTCCCGTTTAGGTTCTCGCGAGTGTAAACATAGTGGAATCGTGTCCCTGTCTGCTGTGTGGTTTGAATTTTTAGAATAGGCTTGCACTAGCGGCTCCTCAAGCCACTCTAAGGTTTGCTTGTACTCGTAATCTTTAGGACCACACAACCACTTAAAAGACGCACTTAGACCGCAGATCTAGTCAAATCAACATGTGCTTCACTCGCTAATAGAACTGCTTGTCTAGGAGCAGATTTTATCGCCTGCATTTGCATATAGTTTAAAAAGATTTCAATTCTGTTCTGCATCCTGCATAAAAAGTGAAGAGATCATTGTAAGTCTTCTTAACTCAGCATACGCATCATCATTTTTCGTGCATCAGCTTTTCTCGATTTCCCCCTCTGTTTTTCAAGCTTAAATTAAACAGAAATTGGGACTGGACGATAGGCGTGCTGTGTGGTTGGACTAACAAGTGAGAACTTAACTTAAAACCGGGACTGCTAACATTATTGACCAAAAAAATCAATAAAAGTGGAAAATCTGTTTGCGGGAGACTAATCCCCGACCTTGTTTTCAGGCTGAGTGAGGGTACTTGAGTGTGTGGGAATACCTTAAGGCAGAGCCCAAATCCCCGCCTTCCATATCACGGGCCAACTGATCCTAGAAAACATCACGAGTTGAATATTTTTAGATTTACTGACTAGTACAAAGTAGCCTCCGCCTATTCGCAGGTAGTCAGGGGTGAACCAGCGGTACTTCACGACAAGTTGCTAGTAATCCTTTGGGGCGAAGTTCCAGCCTTGTCAGCCTCCGCCTTCTTGCAGGTAGATAGGGGCATGGTCTTTGAGTCCATCAACTTGGGATAGGAGCGAAGAAAGGAAGGACCGACGGTATCTTTGGCGATAGGTTAAACAGGGAAGACGCATCCGGCTCTGAGTCGACTTCCCTATAGGCCACGTAAATCCTTACTGTCTTGCTTGAAAAATCACACTTAAAATTAACAAGATTAATTGGACACGGTTTCGAGTCCTTCACTGTGTTGAGTGTGAACCTAGGGTCTTGGATTGTATTGCTTGCTTCAGGTAGGAGTAAAATCCTATATTTACTTAGAATTCCCGATTCTTCTCGCCACTTCAATATGACTGACTGGGGGAATATCGATACATTATTCGCCAATCTTTCTTTAAGTCCCCCACGAAAATCATCTTCACCGGACCAAGCGCAACTTGGACCACCCATAGCTCATGACCCTCTTGAGTTCTGGATCCCTCACACCCAGGGTGGTTACTCTCAAACCAACCCTTTCCTCTCCTCTGAGCTTACCGAGGAAGACCATCGCCTCGGTAAGAATCCCTTCCTTGATTTATCCTCTAAACCAGATCATTTCCATTTCCCAGGACTAGAGGACAAGATGCCACCAAAGCGACCCTCAAATGAGGAAGAACACTATGATGACCCACTCCAGCAAGTCTTGGCTCGTCTCATCACAGCCGAACAACGGAAGGTAGATCCTACAGCAAGAATGGGACAAATCATTGTAGAAGGAGGAATCGATCGACCAATGGTTGATGTCTATAACCCAACAGAGAACGAGATGCAAAGTTGGTTGGCACCTACGGTTCCCCCCCAAGCATTCGAGCTCAAGCCCCACTTCCTTAGCCTGCTACCAAAGTTTAACGGAAATGCCAATGAAGAACCATATGCCTTCCCCAGAGACTTCGAGCTGGTTTGCAACAACCTTAGTCATCCTAGGGTTGTGCATGATTACATTAGATTGAAGGCCACCCCATTTGCCTTAGGAGATAAGGCAGCACATTGGCTGAATAACTTAGGGGTGATATGTACAACGTGGTTGCAGTTCAAGGACCTATTCCTGAAGAAGTTCTACCCACTCAGTAGAACTAATCAAATGAGAACGAAGATCGCTAGTTTCTCCTAGGGACCCAGTGAACCATTCCATGAAGCCTGGGATAGGTTTAGTGACCTAATTCAGAAATTTTCCTGTCATGGCATTTCTAAGGCGATCTTAGTCCAAACCTTGTTCTATGACATGACCACGGAGATGCAGGGGTTAGTAAGTGCCTCCTGCGGAGGAAGCTATCTGAACAAGAATGAGAATGCTGTATGGAAGATACTAGAGCAGATGGAGGAAATAGGCAGGTCACAGGCCACTAGGGCCTATCAGTTGTCTCCCTCAATCCTATCCAACGAGACAACCTGGAGGACTGTAGCGGATCTGATAGAGGACCTCATTCCTAGCATGGGGATGATAGCTGATAAGTTAACCATGGTCGAGCAGATCCACAAGAGGGTCACTGACCTTGAGTCTCTCTCACGTTTGCCAAAGCAAGTGGAGGAACTTACTGAGAAGGTAGCCAAGATAAAACTACATGCCCCTTCTGCACCACCTGTACCTGTACACCGAGTCCATCTTGTACAGGAACAAGCACCATGGCCTCAGAGTGTTGGCAAGAGGTCGGAATAAAGAACCTTTATGATTCAGATAGACTTCAGGAGACACGGGAAGCTGTAGAACTTGCTAGAAAAAAACTATTAACTGCCCAGAGTCGCCAGAAAAGTTACAGTGATACCAGGCGAAGAGACCTTGAATTTGAGGTAGGTGACTTTGTATTTCTCAAAGTATCACCTATGAAGGGTGTGCAGAGGTTTGGCTTGCGTGGGAAGTTAGCACCCAGGTTCATGGGTCCCTTTGAAATTATTCAACGGATTGGAAAAGTTGCCTATGGACTTGCACTTCCTCCACATCTTTCAGCAATACATGATGTATTTCATGTATCAAATCTGAGAAAGTACATTAGGGATCCAGAGCATAAGATAAGTTATGATGATTTACATGTTGAGCCAGACTCGACATACCAAGAGATACCTGTGCAAATACTTGAAAGGGATATCAAGAAGTTGAGAAACAAAGAGGTGCCTCTAGTTAAAGTATTATGGCGAAACCAAGAGTTTGAAGAAGCCACATGGGAACCTGAGGAAGAAATGAGAGAGAAATACCCGTACTTGTTTGAATGATAACATTATGTATTATGTATATGTTCATTTTAAATGACATGACGTTCATTCTCTTTAAGGTTGTTATGGTTTCAATCCTCTTTAAGGATGTTATGCCTGCATTTTTAGTCTCGAGGACGAGACTTCCTTTAAGGTTGTTATAATTGTAAAGCCTTGAACTTGGTATATCTCGGATCCTATATAATAAGATCCGGCTCGTCAAGAGAAAACCAACGAAATTTGTTTCGTGTGAATCGGACTTCGTTTCGAATTGTTATGATTTTCCGAAGAAAGAGAAGTCATTAATCCATAATGACTGTCATTAATACTAATTAAACATGATTAAAGAAATTAATGACGATTGAAAGCCGCTAATGATCATTAGTAAACACTAATCAATAGTTAACAAAAGATAAGCGTAAGCCGCGAAAGTTAAATCGTGATTAGTGAAAGTTAATCACGATTAGTGTTAATTAAGCGTTATTAGGAATCTAGAATCCTCTAGAATGTTCTAACTTAGGCTCCAAGTTTGGGATAAGTTTTGGCTAAAAGCATGAGCCAAAACCATGGGCCGCTAAACCATGGTTAAGGTCAAAACCATGGTTTTATAACCATGGTTAGTGGTTTTCTGGGGCCTATAAATAGACCCCCCTACCCAATCATTCTCTACAACTTCCACTACCACCACCCCAAGGGCTAGGGTCGAGAGGTTGGGAGGAGGAGTGGGAGGCGAGGGAGGAGCGCTAGCGAAGCGCTGCCGGGAAAACGAGGAGGAGAAAGGTATGATCCTCTCTTAGTTGCTTCGTAAGCTAGGCTTTCAATTCATACTCTTGTTCGTCGAAGTTTTGTTTTTGATTCATATTTCTTTCCGATTCATTTTCCTGTTGTGGTTTGAGGAGAAATCTGTGTAATACCCTACTTAGGTGCGGGCGGCTATGCACGTCAGTGACCCTGTGATTCGTCACACGTTCACTTATCTAAGACGCGTGGTGTCTACCGATTCTCCATCGTTTATGTTTCTATTATTGGTATTATGCTTTTATAGTTATTTTGATGGAGAAATCTGTGTAATACCCTACTTAGGTGTGGGCGGCTATGCACGTCAGTGACCCTGTGATTCGTCACACGTTCACTCACCTAAGATGTGTGGTGTCTACCGGTTCTTCATCTCTTGTTGTTGAGTATATTTTTTTTCAGTTTCGTTGTTATTTTTCTCTCGATTGATTTTATAGAGGAAACTCTTTTCGTTTTTATTTTGAAATATTTCCCGATATAAGGGGAAACTCTGCTGAAATTTTCTGAGAAATATGTCCCGATATAAGGGGAAACTCTGCCGAAATTTTCCGAGAAATATGTCCCGATATAGGGGAAACCTTGCCGAAATTTTAAGAGAAAATATGTTCTTGATGTTCTTCGTGTTCTTCGCGTTCCTCACGTTCTTCATTCGTTCTTCGCATTCTTAACATGTTCTTAGCATTTTGATACGAAAAATGAAATTCGATCTTTTCAGGAGCCTTAAAATAGCCTTTCTAAAAACGAAACTCGATAAAGCCTTGCATACACGAGAGAGAGCTCGATTAGGTTACGAAATCCTTCCTTTTGCTGTTGGGTTTTCATACGAAATTATTGAAATTCTTGATTTTGTGTTCTTTGCTACGAAGAACCCTAATTTTGATTATTTTTGAAAAAGTCTGAAGAATTGCTTTGTGATTCCCACTAAAATAAGATTTACGCATCAAATTGATGCGTTGGCTCTGAAAGTTAGGGTTTGGGAGTTAAAATAGGCATAAATAGGAGTATACATATGGTTATGAATAATATATATGTGAGTCGATACTAAGTATTGCGGTTTATGCAAATCAAAGACTTAACGAAAGAATTACATCATGTGAACTGGTGTGATTTGAGATGGATCCTGAAAAGGATCATGTGACACGTTAAGGATGACTGGGAGTAGAACTACAGGTCGGGCATGCAACCTGTAGGTTTGTCGGAAGGAACCCGTATTGGTGTTTCCCTACCTAGGTGGTACACGGTTGCCCTGTTATGATAAGTGCGCACGAAATGAAGATTTTGCAACGCGTGGTACCGGGAGCCAATATATTCGGGTTGGAACGACGGAAGATGTGGTTGTGCCATGTGGAGGCACGGGTGGTTCAATAGCGGCTGGGTCACGATAACATGTATTTAAAGCCGCTAGGTTATATGATTAAATGTTAGCCTGAGGTTTTAAGCAACCGAGTCCTCGAGGACGGTGTGCTGTTTTGTTTTTCCAGGCTAAGGGTTGAGACCCTGTTTAATAAATGAAAAGGAAATTGTCAGGGTAGTATTGGAGGATTGGTTGAGGCGACGTGCGGCAGCATAAGCTTACCAAGATCAACACAATCTCCAATCCTGAAGCATCGACAGCTTCGGAGTCCAAGAATGGTGGGGTTCCCCTAGACTAATCCCTGATGTGGAATAGAAAGGAATAGGACTTAAATTAATGAAAAGAAATGAAATTTTTGTGATATCAATGAATTTTGAAAAATTACACAATTTGTTTGCTTTTCTCTTCTTCGTTACTTAGCATTCGCTAATTTTTATCCTATGATTTATGGAAAACCCAACAGGTATCGGTGAGCCATCGCAAAGACTTTGAAAAAATCATCCAGCTTACATACTAGACATCCGGCCAGCCACTATAGCTTTACTTTCTTTAAGGTAGTTAGTAATCTTTTGTATATTTCCCTTTTAAGCTGATGTACATGTAAATGGTTATAGTGGTACAGTGTATTATCTGAACTTTATTTTGTGAATGGAAAAGTGTTGAAATACTTTCTTCTAAGTATTTTTATTTGCAGTCTATTTCTGAATGTTAGTTGTGATTGCTGAGTAAATTATTGCTGAGTAACCATATCCGGATATGGGAGGATCCGACGGCCCGGGAAACGGGGTCGTTACAGATTGGTATCAGAGTCTGGTTACTCCAGTAATTTATTTAGTAATTAATAACTATGAGCGGTATTCAGAAACTAAGGTTGTATTAAGATCCTTTGATCTTAATAAATGACTGCATTACCATTCACAAGTCATTGTCCCTTATGTACATCATGCTATGACATATAGGATCTGACCTTTGACCTTGACTCATCCCAGGATCATGGCAGATCAAGACATGTCTAGACAATTAACGGCTATGATGGCTATGCTCCAAGACATGGGGCAAAGGAAACAAGCATTGGAGGAGAGGCTCAATGCACAGGCTGAGAGACCCGAGGCATCTAAGCCTGCAGATGCTAGGATTAAAGGTTCTGTCCATCTTTTTGAGGAAGAATCTAGTTACCATCCTTCAACTGAGTCTGCTCCTACCCCGGTTGAAGGAGCAATGGAGAAGGCCCTTCTTAGACACCAAACATTACTAGATAATTACCGAAAGGGAAAAATTCCTCGATTCAAAGGTGTAGAGACACCTGCCGAGGCTGAATTATAGCTTGATGACGTCAGTAGGATGCTGAGAATAATACACGCACCAGCAGATACTTGGGTGCACTTTGCCGATTACTCCTTAGCAGACTATGCAAGACGATGGTGGAGAGCCATTTCCAAGAAATTAGCAGATCCTGTTCCATGGGATATCTTTGAAGAGAGGTTCCGAGCTCATTTCTGTCCCTCTCATTGGGAAGAGTTAAAGAGGAGAGAGTTGGCTTCTCTAAATCAGGTTTCTAAGACCGTAAGAGATTATCATATCCACTTTACTGAGCTACTACGGTACTCACCAGCTCTAGAAGCTTCACCACAAGAGTGTCTTACCAAATTTGTTAGCGGTCTTCAGGGAGATCTACGAGAAAAGCTTGCTGGTTTTAGAGCCACAACCGTAGATGAAGCAATAGACATCGCCTCTCGTATTGAGATGGAGAGGGATGAAAACCGCCAAAGAAGAAGTTTCCACTTTAATGGTGGACCATCCAAAAGCAAGTCACATTATAACCGTAGAGATCGTCGCTATCATCCAGTCGGGTCTAATATAAGCTCGCCACGGAATTTGGGCCAGGAATTATCTAGAAGAAGGGATTTCTCTAGACCTCCACTATATCCTCGCAACTCAGCAGCAGGAGCTAGCTCCTCTGTGCCGGGATCTTCAGCTCAAACGGGAGCACATGTATGTTTTTACTGTCATCAAGAAGGCCACATCAAGAAAGGTTGTCCGAAGTTGAGAGGTTCAGGGTTTAAATCAACCCCAATTAACATTATAACATCCACCTCGAGCAATGAAGCAACACACAAAGGAAGACATGGTAGAGGTCGAGGCTCACAAGGAGCGTCTCCTACACAACAACCACCACAAAGTGTTGCGGGTTCTAGCTTGCCTATTCCTAATGGCCAGCTAAATGCAATTACTGAGGAACAAGCCTACAATTCAGGCACAGTCATATGAGGTACTGTTACTATTCATGGCTTTTCAGTACATGCCTTATTTGATTCTGGTGCTTCACATTCATTTATTGCTCGACGGTTAGTACCCACTTTGGGTAAGATACCAATAGAAGTACAACAGTCCTATCTGATAAAGGGACCAGGAGGACAAGTATTTATAATCCGAGAAATCCTGGATAATTGTATAATACTGATAGCAGGACATCAGTTACCTCTTTCACTACTACTAATCGAAATGGAGGACTTTGATCTTATACTAGGAATGGATTGGTTAGAAAGGCATCATGCATGTCTTGACTGTTTCCAAAAGACAGTAACATTTCACCTTCCTAACTCGATAAAGTTCCAGTTCATTGGAAAGACATCCAATGATAATATCAAATATATCTCTACATTGAAGGCACAACAGTTGTTAGAGCAAGGGTGCCAAGGTTATTTAGCTTATGTATCCACTATATCATGGTCAGAAAGAATGATAGAAGATGTGCCTATAGTGTACGAGTTTACTGATATATTTCCAGAGGAACTACCTGGATTACCACCTGAGCGAGAGATTGAATTTGAAATATCTCTCATATCTGATACTCAGCCTATCTCTATCCCTCTGTATAGGATGGCACCAGCTGAGTTACGAGAGTTAAAGGTACAATTGCAAGAACTGTTAGATAAAGGATTCATTCGTCCTAGTACTTCACCATGGGGTGCACCTGTCTTATTTGTTAGGAAAAAGGATGGATCGATGTGGTTGTGCATTGACTATAGACAACTAAACAAGAGGACAATAAAGAACAAGTATCCTCTGCCAAGAATAGATGATCTCTTTGATCAGTTACAAGGTTCAACTGTGTGTTCCAAGATTGATTTAAGATCTGGATACCATCAGTTGAAAATTAAAGATACAGATATTCCCAAGACAACTTTTCGAACTAGATACGGACATTATGAATTCTTAGTTATGCCTTTTGGACTAACAAATGCCCCAGCAGCCTTCATGGATCTCATGAATAGAGTATTCAAGGAGTTCTTAGATCACTTTGTAGTAGTCTTTATTGATGATGTGCTTATTTACTCCAAGGATAAGTATCTGCATGAACACCATCTCAGGCGGGCACTTGAAACTCTAAGGAAGAACAAACTGTATGCTAAATATAACAAATGTGACTTCTGGCTATCTGAAGTATCTTTCTTAGGCATATTATTTTTGGGGAAGGTATATCAGTTGATCCTACAAAGGTTAGTGCAGTGATGAGTTGGGAACGCCCGAAGACTGTCACAGAAATACGATCTTTATTGGGTTTAGCTGGATATTATAGAAGATTCGTGAAGGACTTTTCACGAATAGCATTGCCAATGACTAGACTAACTCAAAAGGAGGTCCCATTCTTATGGTCTGATACATGTGAAGCTAGTTTTCAGACACTGAAAGAATGCCTAACATCTGCACCCATCCTTACTCTACCCTCCGGGAGTGAAGGGTTTACAGTGTACACTGACGCATCTAAAGAAGGACTTGGGGCGGTTCTTATGCAACATGGTAAGGTAGTTGCGTATGCATCACGACAGCTCAGGACACATGAGAAGAACTACCCAACACATGACCTTGAATTAGCTGCCGTAGTTTTCGCTTTAAAGATATGGAGACACTACCTGTATGGTATTACTTTTGAAATCTTCACCGATCATAAAAGCTTGAAATATCTGTTTGATCAAAAGGAGCTCAATATGAGACAAAGACGGTGGCTAGAGTTGTTGAAAGATTATGATTACACTATCTCCTACCACCCTGGTAAGGGGAACGTCGTAGCAGATGCACTTAGCAGAAGAACTTATTCACCCGGGTTAGTGAGTGCTATCCACTTCTGGGGTTTACTATCAACGTTAAGTGAATGGAAACCATTTGATAGTAGTGCTGGTACTATAACTATTCCTCATCGATACAAATCAGAAATATGGGATAAAATAAAGAAGGGACAGGAGGATGATCCAGTCCTTAAAGACTTGAAACAACAACTTGAGAAGAATGAGATAGAGGGATTCCATATACAAGATGGTTGACTGTATAATCATCACAGAGTTTGTGTACCAAACACACCTGAACTAAGGAAAGACATCTTACAAGAATCTCATTGTTCTAGATTATCTATTCATCCAGGAATTACGAAGATGTATAAGGATCTTCATTCATACTTTTGGTGGTCGGGAATGAAGAAAGATGTTGATGAGTTTGTGAATTCATGTTTCACTTGCCAGCAGGTAAAGGCTTCACACCAAAAGCCACCGGGATTATTGCAACCCCTCCCTATACCTGAATGGAAATGGGAAAGCATTTCCATGGATTTCGTTACTGGCTTACCTCAGACGACTGGTAGTAAAGATAGTATCTGGGTTATAATAGATCGTCTGACAAAGGTAGCACACTTCATTCCGATAAGCTTATCTTTCACTCTAGACCAGCTGGCTGAGTTATATATTACACATGTGATTCGCCTCCATGGTATCCCGAAGGAAGTAGTTTCTGATCGAGATTCACGATTCACCTCACACTATTGGGAGAACTTCATGAAAGCCCTAGGTACACAACTATGCTTGAGTACAACATATCATCCACAAACAGATGGTCAGTCAGAATGTACGATTCAAACACTAGAGGATATGCTACGAGCATGTGCCTTAGAATGGAAGGGATCGTGAATTAAACATTTGCCTCTTGTGGAATTCACCTACAATAATAGTTGCCATACAAGTATTGGCATGGCACCATTTGAAGCACTATATGGACGAAGGTGTACTACTCCTTTGTGTTGGCAAGAGGTCGGAGTAAAGAACCTTTATGATTCAGATAGACTTCAGGAGACACGGGAAGCTGTAGAACTTGCTAGAAAAAAAATATTAACTGCCCAGAGTCGCCAGAAAAGTTACAGTGATACCAGGCGAAGAGACTTTGAATTTGAGGTAGGTGACTTTGTATTTCTCAAAGTATCACCTATGAAGGGTGTGCAGAGGTTTGGCTTGCGTGGGAAGTTAGCACCCAGGTTCGTGGGTCCCTTTGAAATTATTCAACGGATTGGAAAAGTTGCCTATGGACTTGCACTTCCTCCACATCTTTCAGCAATACATGATGTATTTCATGTATCAAATCTGAGAAAGTACATTAGGGATCCAGAGCATAAGATAAGTTATGATGATTTACATGTTGAGCCAGACTTGACATACCAAGAGATACCTGTGCAAATACTTGAAAGGGATATCAAGAAGTTGAGAAATAAAGAGGTGCCTCTAGTTAAAGTATTATGGCGAAACCAAGAGTTTGAAGAAGCCACATGGGAACCTGAGGAAGAAATGAGAGAGAAATACCCGTACTTGTTTGAATGATAACATTATGTATTATGTATATGTTCATTTTAAATGACATGACGTTCATTCTCTTTAAGGTTGTTATGGTTTCAATCCTCTTTAAGGATGTTATGCCTGCATTTTTAGTCTCGAGGACGAGACTTCCTTTAAGGTTGTTATAATTGTAAAGCCTTGAACTTGGTATATCTCAGATCCTATATAATAAGATCCGGCTCGTCAAGAGAAAACCAACGAAATTTGTTTCGTGTGAATCGGACTTCGTTTCGAATTGTTATGATTTTCCGAAGAAAGAGAAGTGATTAATCCATAATGACTGTTATTAATACTAATTAAACATGATTAAAGAAATTAATGATGATTGAAAGCCGCTAATGATCATTAGTAAACACTAATCAATAGTTAACAAAAGATAAGCGTAAGCTGCGAAAGTTAAATCGTGATTAGTGAAAGTTAATCACGATAAGTGTTAATTAAGCGTCATTAGCGAATCTAGAATCCTTAGAATGTTCTAACTTAGGCTCCAAGTTTGGGATAAGTTTTGGCTAAAACCATGGGCCAAAACTATGGTCCGCTAAACCATGGTTAAGGTCTAAACCATGGTTTTCTAACCATGGTTAGTGGTTTTCTGGGGCCTATAAATAGACCCCCCTACCCATTCATTCTCTACAACTTCCACTACTACCACCACCCCAAGGGCTAGGGTCGAGAGGTTGGGAGGAGGAGTGGGAGGCGAGGGAGGAGCGCTAGCGAAGCGCTGCCGGGAAAACGAGGAGGAGAAAGGTATGATCCTCTCTTAGTTGCTTCGTAAGCTAGGCTTTCAATTCATACTCTTGTTCTTCAAAGTTTTGTTTTTGATTCATATTTCTTTCCGATTCGTTTTCCTGTTGTGGTTCGAGGAGAAATCTGTGTAATACCCTACTTAGGTGCGGGCGGCTATGCACGTCAGTGACCCTGTGATTCGTCACACGTTCACTTATCTAAGACGCGTGGTGTCTACCGATTCTCCATCGTTTATGTTTCTATTCTTCGTATTATGCTTTTATAGTTATTTTGATGGAGAAATCTGTGTAATACCCTACTTAGGTGCGGGCGGTTATGCACGTCAGTGACCCTGTGATTCGTCACACGTTCACTCACCTAAGATGTGTGGTGTCTACCAGTTCTACATCTCTTGTTGTTGAGTATATTTTTTCAGTTTCGTTGTTATTTTTCTCTCGATTGATTTTACAGAGAAAACTCTTTTCGTTTTTATTTTGAAATATTTCCCGATATAAGGGGAAACTCTGCTGAAATTTTCTGAGAAATATGTCCCGATATAAGGGGAAACTCTGCTGAAATTTTCCGAGAAATATGTCCCGATATAAGGGGAAACCTTGCCCAAATTTTAAGAGAAAATATGTTCTTGATGTTCTTCGTGTTTTTCGCGTTCCTCGCGTTCTTCGTTCATTCTTCATGTTCTTAACATGTTCTTAGCATTTTGATACGAAAAATGAAATTCGATCTTTTCAGGAGCCTTAAAATAGCCTTTCTAAAAACGAAACTCGATAAAGCCTGGCATACACGAGAGAGAACTCGATTAGGTAACGAAATCCTTCTTTTTGTTGTTGGGTTTTCATACGAAATTATTGAAATTCTTGATTTTGTGTTCTTTGCTAGGAAGAACCCTAATTTTGGTTATTTTTGAAAAAGTCTGAAGAATTCTTTGTGATTCCCACTAAAATAAGATTTACGCATCAAATTGATGCGTTGGCTCTGAAAGTTAGGGTTTGGGAGTTAAAATAGGCATAAATAGGAGTATACATATGGTTATGAATAATATATATGTGAGTCGATACTAAGTATTGCGGTTTATGCAAATCAAAGACTTAACGAATACATCATGTGAACTGGTGTGATTTGAGATGGATCCTGAAAAGGATCATGTGTCACGTTAAGGATGACTGGGAGTAGAACTACAGGTCGGGCATGCAACCTGTAGGTTTGTCGGAAGGAACCCGTATTGGCATTTCCCTACCTAGGTGGTACACGGTTGCCCTGTTATGATAAGTGCGCACGAAATGAAGATTTTGCACGTATTCGGGTACCGGGAGCCAATATATTCGGGTTGGAACGACGGAAGATGTGGTCGTGCCATGTGGAGGCACGGGTGGTTCAATAGCGGCTGGGTCACGATAACATGTATTTAAAGCCGCTAGGTTATATGATTAAATGTTAGCCTGAGGTTTTAAGCAACCGAGTCCTCGAGGACGGTGTTCTCTTTTATTTTTCGAGGCTAAGGGTTGAGACCCTGTCTAATAAATGAAAAGGAAATTGTCAGGGTAGTATTGGAGGATTGGTTGAGGCGACGTGCGGCAGCATAAGCTTACCAAGATCAACACAATCTCCAATCCTGAAGCATCCACAGCTTCGGAGTCCAAGAATGGTGTGGTTCCCCTGGACTAATCCCTGATGTGGAATAGAAAGGAATAGGACTTAAATTAATGAAAAGAAATGAAATTTTTGTGATATCAATGAATTTTGAAAAATTACACAATTTGTTTGCTTTTCTCTTCTTCGTTACTTAGCATTCGCTAATTTTTATCCTATGATTTATGGAAAACCCAACAGGTATCGGTGATCCATCGCAAAAACTCTAAAAAAAATCATCCATCTTACATACTAGACATCCAGCCAGCCACAGTAGCTTTACTTTCTTTAAGGTAGTTAGTAATCTTTTGTATATTTCCCTTTTAAGCTGATGTACATGTAAATGGTTATAGTGGTACAGTGTATCATCTGAACTTTATTTTATGAATGGAAAAGTGTTGAAATACTTTCTTCTGAGTATTTTTATTTGCAGTCTATTTCTGAATGTTAGTTGTGATTGCCGATTAAATTATTGCTGAGTAACCAGATCCGGATATGGGAGGATCCGACGGCCCGGGAAACGGGGTCGTTACACCGACCTTCCCTAGCTTACCAGGAAACCAGCCCCGTCCCCACACCGCGCTTTGTTCAGTCTAGGCCCGAACAAGGGTACCAGCCTCAGGAGCACCAGTAGCAGCAACGCACATTCCACTCGGGCCAACAGGGCCAAGCACCGTCCCATCAGCAGCAACATTATCGGCATGGCCAGCATGGCCAGTACAGAACCTCGTCCGCAAGTCAGCATCAGCAAGCCCAACCCACCGAATTGAAGTCCCTCACCTTGGCGATCCATACCCTGTCTGATAGGGTCCAACAGATCCAGAATGACTATCTGGATATGAGAACCGATCTGAATTGTATTTCTCGTACCCAAGATCAACAGATGGCGCCAAGGACCCCAATTCCCGCCAAGGTTCAGGCTAACCCGAACAGCCTAAATCAAGGCCAGAACTGACCTCGTGATTAGGTATACTATTCAGATAAGTCTTTATCTGAACATGAGATCCTTTCGTACGATAACGTAAATCATATGTCCCTCAGGAGCGGAAGGACCGTGATCGTACCTAATCGGGCACGAGCATCGAAGGAAGGAGTCGCCAAGTCTCTACCTGAGGAGAACTTGGAGGGAGAAGAGGAGCAGCACCTCCATCACCACCACCGGCAGAGGAAGAGGATTTCTGGGTCCTCGAAGAAGCAACGAACCCGCACCGGCAGAGAGTCCACTGAAACCGATGAAGAGCCCACACCTCCATCTGAGGAGGACCGTCCAGAAGTCGCGGAGGATGCATCACCGGTTTCGCAGCAGCATTTTCCTTTTAGTCAGAGTCAGAGTCCGAGTCTGATTCAAAGTCCAAGTCTTGTACAGAACGCAGTTCCCGCTTTGAATGAAAACATTCAGTTTCAGAAGCTGAGTTGGAGTCAATAATCCCTTTCCCCCAGCTCTTACGGGCGGAAAGAAGAAAACTAAAAAAATCCAAAAAGATGACCCTGAGATGGCAGAGTTCTGCAACAAGTATATTAAGGTCACAATCCCCTTTGACAAGTGCGTGGAAATGACTCCTGCATTTCAGAAGTACCTGAAGGTGAGATGCACACCTACTAGGGTTAGCAGGATGACCAAAAGCTGTGTTGAGAAACACGTTCTGTCTGTAGCCACGACTTGTGCAATAAAGAACTCATTTCCAAGGAAACGAAGAGACTTGGGTGTGCATTATGTGGTGAGTCATGTCGATGACATTGCGTTTGCACGCACTCTCCTAGACAACGGATCCTCAATTAACTTAATGCCCACAGCCCTCTATGAGCGGCTTAATCTCGGACCTCTTAGGAAATCCAGAGCCCTCCTGCAGTTCGCTGATAAATCAACCAAGAGGTCCCAAGGAGAATGAGGAATGTTGTAATCAAAGTCGAGGGTCAAGAATACATGGTGGACTTCACTATCCTAGATATGGTAACCCCTCGTAATTGGAGAGATTCCCAGATCATTTTAGGCAGGCCCTTCCTCAGGACAGTGGGGGCCTTGTTTGATTATAAGATCGGGAAGATCCATTTCCAAACTCCAGGCGGAGATGAGGAACTTAAGATGAAGCAAACCAGGTGGCAGAGAC
Organism: Ottelia alismoides; assembly: GCA_037367405.1. Taxonomy (NCBI): domain Eukaryota; kingdom Viridiplantae; phylum Streptophyta; class Magnoliopsida; order Alismatales; family Hydrocharitaceae; genus Ottelia; species Ottelia alismoides. The sequence goes on from JAZKJV010000599.1 coordinate 246,376, forward strand.
CGGATTCTGAATCCAGCACCGAGTACTCTTCAACCGAAGCATGCTGCAATCATGTAGACACAGTTGGGCCATGGAGACAGAACCCAGCCAGTACCGATGAGTACCTCCCTCCGGAGATGATCCCGTGCATGAGTCAATTTGCGAGGTCCTCAGAGACGAGTACAACTCAGATTCTGCTTCCCCCTACATATTCGATGACTTAGAGGCCCAGCTAAGCATGTCAGTCCTTCCCTCTTTAGGACAATCAGAAGATAAGGATGACGAGTCGGACGTAGCTTTTTCCGATTGCATGAAGACCTTTGACGATCCGACTCCAGAGCCGAATAACTTGGTGGCAACAATTACATAGAAAGATCCAGTCATTTCCAACACCGAACCAGATTCGATTGAGCCAGATTTCCTAGATGATCACACCTTATCTGAGCTCAAACCTTTACCCACAACACTGAAATACGCCTTCCTTGCGGGTCAAGAGAAGAAATATCCGGTCATCATCAGTTCGTGATTGATCGAAGAGCAGGAATCTCGCTTGCTAGAGATCCTGGAGAAAAACCACAAGGCAATAGGGAGCATTTCCGATCTCCACGGGATAAATCCCACTCTGTGTTCGCACCATATCTACCTAGAGAATGAAGCCAAACCCTCTCGTGAATTCCAACGTCATTTGAATCCAAATTTACGAGAGGTAGTGAAGAAGGAGATAGAGAAATGGTGCAATGCGGGTTTCATTTATCCCATCTCCGACTCGAAATGGGTGGCCCCGATCCACGTGGTCCCGAAACAATCGGGAATTCAGACGACCACCAATGAGGACAGAGAGGAGATTGTGACGTGAGTGCCCACGTCGTGGCGTGTCTGTGTGGAATACAGACGCTTGAATGCCGCGACGAAGAAGGATAATTTCCCCCTACCATTCATTGATCAGATCATAGAGAGACTAGCGGGGAAAGAATTCTTCTGTTTCTTGGATGGGTTCTCGGGCTACAATTAAGTAGCCATAGCTCCGGAGGACCAGGAAAAGACCACGTTCACATGTCCCATTGGTACCTATGCTTTCAGGCGCATGCCTTTTGGGTTATGCAATGCTGCAGGTACTTTTCAAAGGTATATGATTGCTGTATTCGCCGAAATGGTCGGCGAATTCCTGGAAGTCTTCATGGACGACTTCTCGGTCCACGGTGATTCCTTCGACTCCTGTCTTAGGAATCTGGACCGAGTCCTCAAACATTGTTGTGAGGTTAATCTGGTGCTCTTCTGGGAGAAAAGTCACTTCACGGTGACAGAGGGCATTGTGTTGGGGCACGTCATCTCCAAGAGAGGAATGTAGGTTGACCCTGCCAAGGTGGATGTGATCAGACGACTCCAGCCACCAACCAACGTCAAGAAGTTGCGGTCGTTCCTCGGGCATGTCGGATTTTGTCGGAGATTCATCAAGGATTTTTCTAAGATTGCCCGACCGCTAATTGAGCTTTTAGGCAAAGACATGGAGTTTATTGTTGATCACAAATGTCGTGAGGCCTTTAAGCTATTGCAAGGAATGATCATGGACGCACCTATCCTACAAGCCCCAGATTGGTCTCTACCTTTTGAGATCATGACAGATGCATCAGATTTCGTTGTTGGGGCTGTGTTAGGACAAAGGAGAGATGGCTTCCCATTTGCAATCCACTACGCAAGCAAAGTTCTTGATACCGCTCAGCGTAACTATAGAGTTACGGAAAAGGAGATGCTTGCGGTAGTGTTTGCCTTAGAAAAGTTCAGATCTCACTTAATTGGATCCAAAGTAATTGTGTTCACTGACCATATGGCGCTGCGATACTTGATGGAGAAGAAGGAGGCGAAGGCGCGTCTTCTTAGGTGGATTTTGCTTATCCAGGAGTTTGATTTGGACATCCATGATAAACCTGGGAAGAAGAACGTAGTAGCTGATCATCTCTCTCGTCTCGAAGATATTAATACTTCTGAGGATTCACCAATTCGAGACTCCTTCCCTAACAAGTCGATTTTTGTTGTCGACTCACTCCCATGGTATGCCAATATCGTGAACTATCTTGTCTCCAAGAAGGTTCTCGAGGATTGGCCCAAGAGCCACATTGACTGACTAAAGTCGGATGCTAGACACTACCATTGGGAGGATCCGATTCTTTTCTTCGAAAGACCGGATTGTGTCTGGAGACGGTGTATTCCTCAGGAGGAATACCAGAGTGTCCTTTCTTTATGCCACAGCTTAGAGGCAGGAGGACACCAATTTGGGAAGAGGACCACATGGAAGGTACTTCAGTGTGGCTTTTACTGGCTGACTCTGTTTCGTGATGCTATCACCTTTGTGAAGTCGTGTCCAGTATGCCAGAGAATGGGAGGAACCGTTGGTTCCAAGGATGAGATGCCGATGCAGCCTGTCATCATTTGTGATATCTTTGACGCCTGAGGCATCGATTTCATGGGCCCATTCCCTGTTAGCTACGGGTTCGAGTATATCCTTCTTGCGGTAGATTATCTATCCAGGTGAGCGGAGGCTATCCCGACCCGTGCCACAGACAATAGGATTGTCTGTAAATTCATCAGAGAGCACATAATCTCTAGGTTCGGGATCCCAAAATGATGATATCAGATGGGGTAGCCACTTTGTAAACCGAGATGTGAAGAAACTTCTGAAGGACTACGGCATCGAACACCATGTCACTAGCCCTTACCACCCACAAACTAATGGTATGGCTGAGGTGTCGAATCGGGAGGTGAAGACTATATTGCAAAAGCTTGTCCGCCCAGACAGGAAGGACTGGTCTCAGATATTGGGCCAGGTCTTATGAGCGTATAGGACAGCTTACAAGACACCGCTAGGAACCTCCCCATTCCGAATGGTATTCGGAAAGCCGTGCCATTTGCCCGCAGAGTTAGTGCATAAATCAGAATGGGCAATTAAGAAGGTCAACTGGAACACGCACCTTGGGCAGAAGCAGAGAGAAATAGATCTGAATGAGCTTGTGGAAGTCAGAAACCGCACATATGGCAATAGTTTGGTGTTCAAGGACAAGGTGGAGCGTTGGCATGATAGATATATCAGACGAAAGACCTTTGTTCCTGGACAGAAGGTATGGTTTTTTAATGCAAGGCTGAAGATATTCCAAGGCAAGTTGAAATCCAAGTGGACGGGCCCATTCATTGTCCGAACGGTGCATGATAGCGGATATGTCGAGATCTCAGATCTCACAGATGACGCACCGACATTCCTTGTGAATGGACAACTGTTGAAACACTTCGTCGAATCCAATGAGCAGTTAGTCCATGTCGAGGAGATTGTATTTATGCGCGAGACAGATTCAGCAGATACACCTCGAACCACGCATGAGACCTTGTAATAGTGAGCCCTAGCCATCGGCAGCATCTTGAAAGATTCAGACCGACTCACTTGTATATACCATCATTCATGTATATTCTGTCCTTTCTCCCCCGCAACTCTAATAACTCATCCCAGCATCATTGATCACCATCTTGGACTATACTTAGGATGATCAGTTCCTAAGTATAGGGGGTGAGTCAACTGAGTCTGTTCACTGTACATCCTTCAGATCACATCGGTCCTTATACTCACTCCTATCCTATACTTAGGCTGACCTGAGCCTAAGTATAGGGGAGAACGAGTCTGTTCACTGTACATCCTCCAGATCACATCGGTCCTCATACTCACTCCTGTCCTATACTTAGGCTGACTCTGAGCCTAAGTATAGGGGAGACTGATGCCCACCTTGTATATCCTCATCCATTTCCCCTCTTGCCCTGGTCCGCCCCATTTTTGATCTTCTTCTACACTTAGGCTACCAGAGCCTAAGTATAGGGGGACGGAGTGACTTCTATACATTTTGTAATTTTAGCTCTCCTACGCTTAGCACGAGCTATGTCTTTTCCCTCGCTTTTCGTGCTCTGAGGGCAAAGCATACGCTAAGTATAGGGGGGCGTGTATATATTACATAAATACTCTACCCATAACTCGTACTTTCACGTATTTTCGCGTGTTTTTCTATATATTATGCAATAATTACGGGGCGGGTAAAAAATTGGAAATTTTTTTTGTATAATTTTGTACTATATGTATAATACTTGTATAAAAAGTTGTAAAATTCTTGTAAAACATACTTTTGTAAATTTTGTTGTAAAATAGGATGTATACCAAAAAAAACTTGTATACTATGTATATTATTACAAACTAAAAATTGTTGTAAATAATAAAAATTGTTGTATAACAGAAAATAAAATGAAAATGTTGAAAATAAAGGCTTCTTATTTACTTTTGCATCCTTGCATTTAAAAAAAAGAAGTCTTGCATTTCATTCATAGCATGTCATCTGCACCTCATCTGCATATCTTGCATATGCAAGGTGAAAAGCTAGTGGGTTCTGAACCAAGTTATGAGTAGATATTGAGGATGGACTTGATTTGACCTTAATCCACCTATTTTCAGAGGAACCTTATAGGAACTGGAGTTAAGACTTTTTCAGGTCAAGTGACTTAATTCTTTGAGTCCGCAAGTCTATGTTCACATGTCATCTTGATTAGTCTAAGTAGAATATCTTGTGCACACGCATAATTCTTTTAGGCAGTGACCTAACTTGGACAAGCACAATGCATGTAGCTCTTCATTCATGGGATGGTGAGGAAGTAGAATCCTTTAGCTTGGAGTAGCACACGGGTGGAAACATCCGTCCTCCTCTAGGGAGGGTAGTGCATCTCAACCTAGTCTGGTGGTGTTGACGTCTGAGGACGGGATGCTGTGGGTTGCAATAATGCTTCAAAAGAGGGATAGTCTACTGGCTCAAGAGGAAAAACTCCTGATGTACATGTTGCACCTTGTATATAGTTCCAAAAAAAGGAGAAAAAAAGAGAAAAAAATAAAAAATGCAAGAACTCCAAAAAATAGAAAGGCAAAAAAATGCTTGTTTGAGTATGTATATTAGCAAGAAGTCTGCAGCTGGATGACTTGGCTACACTGATCAGGCATCCCGGGATAGGTAGCTACACTGGCTACTGTCCATTCTTTTCTCCACCCCCTCCTCTTGAGCCGGTCGTACTTGAACTTAGAAGGGAATACGCCGCTCCTCGAGGAAAGAGTTACTAGACCGGGTATTTAGAGTTACCTTGTTAGAGGAGGCTGTTTCTGAGCCATTTCTAATGTGGAGAGTTACATTTCACTTACAAAGTACAAGTAAAAATCACAGTCATCAGAAATTTGCGTTTGAGAATTTGTTCTAACCTGACTATTGAGGCGTCTTGAATAGAAGACTTGTAGAACTTGAAGTCTGTTAGGTCTTAAGTTCAGATCCCAATAAGGTTCCGCCACACAATTAATCCAAAGGTCGAGTCAAGCTCCATTTTCACCTTTTGTTCATGACCTTGGAATGGAACCCAATCTCATTTCACTTTTTGCATTTCATTTTAGTTGCTCGGGGACGAGAAAGGTTTAAGTATAGGGGGTTGATGAATCTGTGATTCATCACTCTAAAAGTTGAAAATAGAGATTTGTTCCCGAGTAAATAGCTGCATATTTCCCCTTATCTTGCATAATTAGCATTCATGCATGCAAGCATAATATCTGCATTTTAGCACTCATATTTGCATTATATAAGAAGCCAATTTCACTTGTAAATATTCACCTGTATATTAGCTAAAATACCGTATTTGTATATATTTTATACTAACTCCAAATCCAATAAAACCAACTCTATAGTGTATGTATTAGTAACATGAATTAAAGAAAAATATCAAAAAATACTAGCTTGTAAAATTACCCAATAAAACCCTAAACCTAGTTGAAGACCTTAGACCTTAAAATACACATATCTCTCTCATACAACCTCCGAATTAGGTCTACTCACTTTTAAAGTAATATACATTCAAAGACCTTCGAAACAAGACCAATTTCATTAAAATCGGAGCTCGTATGCAAAACTTGGATTTTGGGCCCCTTTTGTATATTGTACATATTGACCGTTTTACCCCTGCATTTTATCCTTTTATTTTCTTAATTATTAAAAATAAAAAAAATAGATCAAGTTGTAAATATTCTTCTCATATTTTCTCTATTTTTATTTTGATTTTTCTCTTATTGAAAAATGACAAAAAATTACAAAAGGAAAAATGCGGTATTTTATATCTATAAGGTACCACCCAAAAATATATTTTTGTACAGATCACTTTCTTTGAGTTTTGACCCTTCTTAAAAGTTGTAGATCTCGTCGAGACGAGCAACTTTTGTGTTGATCACTTTTTTATTTAACATCTTTTATTATTTCTTTTTGATTTTTATTTGCATTTAGTTGTGAATTTTGCTGGGAGCGACACGTGGCAGCTCCTGGAGCCACCATGTGTCGCCTCCTCATTCACCCACTTATGCCATCTCCCTCCTTCATCCTGGGCCGTTGGATGAGAGGGTTATCCATCAACGACAAAGCCTCTTCTCTACCCATTCCTCCCCACTCTTTCTTGACTTAAGGGTGAAGCTAATAACGACACCACCCCACCCACTCCACCTTCTCCATCTCTTCTCCAACCTCCTCCTCCTCTTTATATTCTCCTCTCCTCCTTCCTTCATCCCCATCCGCCATCTTGTGTGCAAAGACCTCGAGCTCCGTCCTCTACTCGGTGACATTGAGAGAGAGAGCCCCTTCGTCGAGCAACAATAGGTACTTGCCAGGCGAGATCCGGTGATCTCATCACCGTCGTAGCCACCTAACAGGAGCTACTAAGTTCAGCCTCGCCGCAGCTTCGAGCGACGACCATGGCCGAGCCTTGCCTCAGCCATTCCCAGGCATTCTACTCCATCTCCATGTAACTCCTTCTTCTTCTCCATTCATCCCCTGTTCTCCTTTCTTCTACACCCATATCTCTCTCTTCGATTTAATCATCTTCTGTCCATCAATTCGCAAAACCGATCGCACTTCAACGGACAAATCACACGTTGCGAACGCAATGGTGGTTTTTATTTATTTTTTCGAAGAATTTTCGTCAATCGATTCATCGTTTATTCGCGCCTGCTAAACTAATCAAAGACGAACAGGGGAACCTCCTCTGTTTCCCCACATCCTTTCTCTCTCTTCCATCTTCTCTCGCCTACGTCGGCCACTCCTCCTCCACGCCTCTCGCCTTCAGCTACCGCGTGCGAGGCCTCACGCCGCACCCCTCCAGCCCCTGGAGAGGTCACACTCGCCAGTCGCCTCCGCCTACGCCAACGGCCACCAAGCTCGACGTCAACGCCCCGCCATTCTCCAGCGCGCAAGCAGCGGTGCCACGCCTCCTCCAACAGCCACCGGCGCCCCGCAGCGCACGCCGCCTTAGCCGCACCCCACCACGCTTCCACGGCCAGACGCCTCCTCAACGCCACGCAACAACGCTCCACCTGCGGCTGGCCGCCGTCCTCGCCAGCGCGGCACGCCGCTCGCGTCGCTCCAGCCAACTGCCACGTGCCCCCAGGTCGCCTCCTCACTCTCGTGTGCACAGCCTGCCACTACCCCGACGCCGCCAGACCTTCATCTCCAAAGCCAGGCGCGCCGGCCTGGCCATCGCCCGAGGACACCGCACCGCCCTCGACGCTCTTGTGCGCCCGCCAATGCCGTCCCTCACGCGGAGCAGACGCGCTTCTGTGAGAGGCCGATTTCCAGCTCTTCTGCCTCGCTGTGAGCGGGTTCATCTCCGCGTATCCATCGACGAAGAAGAGGGGTGCATCTCCTCACGTGCATGATATTTAGACAAATTGCATCATCATCCTTGGTGGAGAAATAGCAGAACGACCCTTAGAGTTCCATCATACTAACGTCACGTGCAGCGCATGCGACTTCTTGGAGAAACTGCAGACAAACCCACGTGACGATCCATTAATTGCGAAGACAACCCCGACGTCTGGAGTCATTCGCCACGTACGTGCATTCTGAGAAAATTGCACCCATGCCCCTACCAATTTTGGTAATTGCATAAACGTCCTTGTAAGCATATTTCATTTTAATCAATTTTGTTTCTGTATTGCATTTACATCCCTGTGTTTGCACAATTATTTAGACATTCATTTAGCCTCATTTCTAAATTCTAAAAATTGCATTGTTAGCTTAATTTGTCCTCTTTCGTATGTGACACTTGTTTAATTTTTGTGACATCAGGGAATTTTATTATTTTTATATTGGTGAAATTTTGTCATATTTTGCTCATTTATGCCATTTAATTGATAGTAATTTCTCTGTGACTCCAAAAAAAAATCATCTCATTTGCACGCATTTAGAGGCCTGAATAAATCATTTAGTGATTTGCTTAATTAATTTTTAATAGGTGCATTTTACATAAAAATTTAGGTTAATTAATTTTCGTGGATTCTTCACACTTAGATTTATCTAGGATATTTTTGATATCTGAAAATATTGTGATTTGATATTTATTAAAATTAATTTAGTCGAAAATCACTTTGCATCTATAGTAAATTCATGCAGTGTCAGAAAATTCTAAAAAAATTAGTGTACCTTAATTTCATCATATTTCACCATCTGACCAAGTTTCATAATTTTTTGAATCAATTTGGACACATTTTTAAATTAACTTGTAAATTGGCCTGATTTTACATGCATCTTGCATAAAATATACTAAAAAGACCAAAAATATCATCCCTTGAAAATCAAACCTTGGACTTTGCTAAAAATCTACCTAAGGAGACATCTGCCTCCCTGAGTTCGACCTTGTGCTTGCCCATGTAAAATAAAATTTGCCGCTCGAGATTAACTTGCTTTAATTAAAAGTGGTTTTTGATCTGATCTCATTATCCGACTGCAACGAACATTCTTAATTAATTTGAACATTAATCTACTCCAATTAACAAGGGTAGTGGGAGGCGTTTCAGATGGTTTGACTGGAGAATAAGAATCTCGTCTGAATGAGGTTCTTGAAAGAAATCGTAAGGCGATAGGATGGAGTATAGCTTATCTCCAGGGGATTAGTCTGGCTATGTGCTCCCACCACATCTATCTTGAGAAGGATGCTAGGCCTTCGCGTGAGTTCCAGCGACGGTTGAACCCGAATCTTTGAGATGTGGTCATGAAAGAAATATCAAAGTGGTGGAGCGCCGATTTTATCTACCCCATCTCCGACTCCAAGTGGGTTAGTCCATTACATGTGGTACCCAAGAAGACGGGTATCACTACAGTCGTGAATGAGTCTGGAGAGGAGATAGCTACCCGGGTACCCACTTCTTGGAGGGTCTGTGTGGACTACAGACGATTGAATCAAGCCACCAAGAAGGATCATTTCCCGCTGCCATTCATTGATCAGATTATTGAGAGGCTAATTGGGAAGAGTCACTATTGTTTTCTTGACGGGTACTCCGGTTACAATCAAGTAGACATTGCGCCCGAAGACCAGGAGAAAACGACATTCACCTGTCCGTTTGGGACTTATGCTTTCAAACGGATGCCCTTTGGTCTATGTAACGCCCCCGTGACATTCCAAAGGTGAATGCTGTCCATTTTCTCGGACATGGTGGGTGGCTGTTTAGAGGTCTTCATGGATGACTTCTCGGTTTATGGCGATGGGTTTGATGCTTGTCTTGACTGCCTAGACCGTGTGCTTCAATGCTGCATAGAGGTCAACATTGTCTTGTCTTGGGAGAAGAGTCATTTCATGGTGACTCAAGGGACAGTCCTTGGCCATATCATCTCCAACAGGGGCATGGAGGTTGATCCGGCTAAGGTGGATATCATTGGAAAACTCAATCCACTGTTAAAGGGGCATGTCGGTTTCTACCGACGGTTCATTCAGGACTTCAGTCGTATTGCCCGACCGCTTACTGATTTGCTGACGAAAGACATCGAGTTCCTCGTAGATGATAAGTGTCTTGCGTCTTTTGAGACTCTCAAGAATATGGTTGTTACGGCTCCTGTCCTTCAGCCACCCGATTGGTCTCTCCCATTCGAGATCATGATGGACGCTTCTGATTTTGCCGTAGGGGCTGTGCTTGGACAGAGGAGGGATGGATTGCCGTATGCCATTCACTATGCCAGCCAGACTTTGGATGCCGCCCAACGGAATTATACTGTGACAGAGAAGGAAATGCTGGCCGTAGTCTTTGTTTTGGATATGTATCGATCATATATTCTCGGATCTAGAGTGACTATCTTTACAGATCACACCGCCATCCGGTACCTCATGGCCAAGAAGGATGCCAAAGCTCGCCTTACCAGATGGATCCTTCTGCTCTAGGAATTTGATATTGAGATTAAGGATAAGCTTGGAGTTAAGAATGTAGTGGCGGATCATCTCTCCCGCTTAGAGAACCATGAGGAATCTGAGCCTAGCGCACCTATTACAGAGACATTTTCAGATGAGGCGATTTTGGCTATCACCTCGCTCCCATGGTATGCTGACGTTGTGAACTATCTTGTCTTCAAGATGGTTCCACAAGGTTGGCCCAGGAAGAAACTTGAGATCTTCCTACCGAAGGCCAAGTTTTACCATTGGGAGGATCCCGTCCTTTATCATGAAGGAGGGGATGGCATCTGGAGGAGGTGCATTCCTCAAGAAGAGCAGCATAGTGTCCTAACCTACTGCCACAAGCTTGAGGCAGGAGGACATCATTCTGGGAGACGGACAACACAGAAGGTGCTCCAATCCGGACTGTGGTGGCCTACTCTCTTCAAGTATTCAGATGAGTTCGTGAAGAGATGTACTGACTGTCAGAAGATGGGTACTTGCGGACAGAGAGACATGATGCCCATGCATACCATTCACTTTTGTGAGATTTTTGATGCATGGGGGATTGATTTCATGGGCCCATTTCCTAAGAGTCAGGGGTTTGAGTACATTTTGCTCGTTATGGATTATGTTAGCCGATGGGTTGAGGCCATCCCCGCCCGAGCTGCAGATGCTAAGACCGTGTGTCGCTTTTTGAGGAAAAATATCATTTCACGGTTCGGGGTACCTAGAGTTCCGATTTCAGATGGGGGGTCTCATTTCATTAATGATAAAGTTAGGGCCCTTGCAGACGATTTCAGCATTGACCATCGTGTTGCCATGCCATATCACCCTCGGACTAATGGTCTTGCTGAAGCTTCGAATATGGAGTTCAAGACTATCTTACAGAAGGTTGTGAGCCTAGACCGAAAGGATTGGTCACAGCTTTTGGACTCGGTCTTGTGGGCCTATCAGACTTCCTTCAAGACTCCATTAAGGACATCTCCCTTTCGTCTCATCTATGGCAGGCCGTGCCATTTGCCTGTGGAGATCAAGCACAAGTCACTTTGGGAAGTTACTGAGTTATTATTGGATCCCGAGAGTATTGGAGAACAGAGGAAAGCAGAGTTGGCAGCCCTGGAGGAGTTGAGAGATATAGCCTTTTCTAGCAGCCTACAGTATAAGGAAAAAGTGAAGACATGGCATGATTCTCATATCAGCCATAAACAGTTTGAGCCCGATCAAGGTGTATGGTTGTTTGATTCCAGGCTGAAGCTATTTCCAGGGAAATTACAGAGTAAGTGGAAAAGTCCGTACGTGGTCAGGAAGGTACATGACAATGATAGCATTGATATATCCGAGCTGTCATCTTCCTCTACCTTTCGTGTTAATGGTCAACGCCTGAAGCTATATCTAGATCATGATCCGTCGACCGTTGACGTTGCCCCCATTCTTCTGGTATGAGATGCGTTCTTTGACTCATATCATTTGCATCTCATACATGGTCATCACTTCCATCTTCCGCTGTATAGATCCATCTGTCCATATCATTCCTTCATTCTTCCATCTGTTGATATCTTTTCTTCTTTTCTTCTTTTCCTTTTCTATCCTCCATATCTATCAAAAAGGTGTCGCCCCTTGTAGACAATTTTCTATACTTAGGACATACTTTGTCCTACGTATAGGGGGGTGTGCACCCCGAGTTTCTTCGATTCTTTGATCCTCTCCATTGTCTCCTCTTCTTGCCTATACTTAGGGTTATCTTACCCTAAGTATAGGGGGAGACAATCTGAGTACGATCTGTGCATTCCCACCCTCGACCCTCCCTGCTTTGTGTACAGTCTGCTATACTTAGGATTACTTGATCCTAAGTATAGGGGGGGACAGTCGACTTCTCATTCGGTTATTCATTCGTCTCTTATTCATTTATTCTTTAGACTTTTCTATACTCAGTACGAGTTATGTCTTCTCTTTTCTCTTTGATCTATGAGGACATAGCTCAAGCTAAGTATAGGGGGGTCGTATATACTGCGTATATACTTTAGCCATAACTCGTACTTTCGAATTTTTACTAATAAGTATGGCTAATTATACTTATAAATTCATTAAAAATCTTAATAAAAAGATGTGATTATTCCTCACATTCTTTTTGTACTTACTGATTAATATAAAAATAATTTTTGCAAAATGTTTGGAAAATAGTTTGAAAATCTTCGTGAAAAATCTTTTGAAATCTATTTTGAAAATGTTTTGTTACATGTTTTCAACCGTTGTAAAAATATTTTGATTGTAAAATTATTTTCTTTGTTTGAAATAAAAAGTTTGAAAAATGATTTGCAAGTGGTTTGAAAAATGGTTGCAAAAATATGTGAAAAATCTATATATACTGTTTGGAAAACCTTTGTAAAATGATTTTCAAATGTGTGTACATGTTTGTAAAAACTGTTTGTAAAAATTAGTTTGGACTATAGTTTTCAAAATGGTTTGAAAAACCGTTGTCAAATAAGTTTGAGGAGTACTTACATCTCACCAAAATTCTCTATGTATATATTTATAAAATTGACCACTTACACTTGTAAAGTCCTAAAATCCACTTCTTGTAAATATAAGACGCATCCCCGTGTAAATATTTGTACTAAATTTTTGGCCAAAACCTTTTTCTTTTCAAAAAATTCCAAAAACATTTGCAAAATTAAAATCCAAAAACATTTGAAAAATCTTTTTGAAACATACAAAAAATGCATATGCATCATCTTTTCAAAAATCCATAAAAAAATTCAAAATCTTTGAAAATTGCATCACAAAAATATTTTCTGCATAACATTTGCATAGCATGAGCATTTTGCGGATTGAGTTTGATATTTGAACGAGTCTAAGTAAAATCCGAAGATTGGAGCTTGGTTGGACCTTAAAATCTACCTAATTAACAGGAACCTTATAGGAGATGGAATTGAGGTACTTCAGGTCTAGTTGACTTAATTCTTTGGGGATCACGAGACTTGGTTCAATGGATTCTTGATTGTCTAAGTAGAGTATTTCGGAGCACACACACGACTCTTGTTGATAATGACCTAACTAGGACACCTGCACCTTTCACTTGGTTCAACTCAGTTGGAGTGGTGAGGAGGTTGGATTTGCCGTTATGAGACACACACAAGTCGAAACATTTGTCCTCCTCTAGGGAGGGAAGTGCACCCCAACCCGTCCAGTGATGATGAGATTCGAGGATAGGAGATCGTGGGTTACAATAAAGCTTCAAAAGATGGATAGTCTACTACCTCAAGAGGAAAAACTCCCTATGTAAATGATTCTGTATATAATATTCGAAAAAAATATATGCAAAAAGCAAAAACTCCAAAAAAGTGGACAGCCTGTACAAAAATAAAAATGCTTGCCGGAGTGTACATATGTGTAAAGTCAAATAAGCAAGCTTGAGTTTCAAAGTCAAAATCATGTGAGCCTGCAGCTGGATGACTTGAGTACACTGGTCTTGCATCCTAGGATATGTAGCTACACTGGCTACCGTCCATTCTTCTCTTCACCCCTCCTCTTGAACTGGTTGCCACTTGAACTTAGAAGGGAATACCCTGCTCCTTGAGGAATGAGTTGTCGGATTGGGGAATCATTGGGTTGTCATACTGGAGAAGTCAGTCTCTTTGTCATTTCAATTGGGGAGAGCCACCATCACTTACACTGTACGAGTCAGATTCATAGTCGTAAGGGTTTGCGTATGAGTTGAAGTATTTCTGACCTGGCTATTAAGGAGACTTGAACAGAGTTTTGGGATTCTCAGGGGTTGTTGGACTTCAAGTTCGGTTCTCATTAAGGTTCCGCCCGCACTAAAAATCCAAAGGTCCGACTTAAGCTCCAAACTTTGATTTTGTGAAGACAAGTCTGCTAATCAAATTTAATTCACCTTCGTCTTTTTCTTTTCTTTATTTTTCTTTCTGCACTTATTGCATAAGTGTTTGCTAGGGATAACAAAGGCAAAGTATAGGGGGATGATGAATCCACATTTCATCATCTTTATTCTATCATTTTGGCCTCAAAAACCCTGGTAAATGCGTGTAAATATCATTAATTCCAGCATCTTAGCATCCATGCATGTGCATATAAATAGTGTATAAAATACAGTATTTAAAGCCAACATTATAGAATAAATAAAATAAAAGAAAAATAATAAAATATTATAAATATTTTATGACCCGAAACCCCGAGATCTAGGCATCTAGATGAATAGGTCGATAAGGAATAAAGTAGGGGGAGATAAGGGTCTATATACAATAAAAATACCTATTCATTTTATTCATTCTTTATTCATTTTGGGACATGTTTTTGGTCCCACTTTTTATACTTCAAATAAAGAAACTCTGAACATGAAAGTTGTAGAGAATTAAATAAAGAAAAATATAAAATTTATTCCACACAAAAATAATATACAGATAAAAAGTTATGATCTGAATAAAAATCCAGAATCCCAACTTCCCAGACCTGTATCTCCCAAATAAAAGCTCGAAATGCATCAAAATCACTTTAATTGTATATAATTCAAAATAATCTATTTAATGGCTATGGTTTCGCATTTTGCGGAGCTACGATTTGAAAGTTGAGTTTTAGACCCTTATTGTACACTTGTTTAGATTAAAATATTCAATTTATTTATTATTCTTTATTTTTATAATGTGATATTTTTATAATTTTATAAATATTATTTATAATAAATCTGTACATTAAAACCCAAATAAAATTCAAAGAAAACATAAAATAAAATACTTGTATATAATATACATAGGTATAATACATGTATACATAGCTATATAATTCACAATTATATTTTATTAAGTATATAAAACACTTCAGAAAAATAAAATAAAAATATATTTAAGTGTATAATAATATTTTGTAAATTTATAAAATAATGGACCATAATAAATACATTAAAAATATAAAATAAAAATAAAATATTAAAATATATAGACATATGTACCTCTATAGGTCATAAAAGGTAACTCATATTTTTGTAACTCATAAAAAATAATTAAAAATCGTAATAAAATAGTTTACAAAATAATAAATAT
Source organism: Ottelia alismoides (assembly GCA_037367405.1). Taxonomy (NCBI): domain Eukaryota; kingdom Viridiplantae; phylum Streptophyta; class Magnoliopsida; order Alismatales; family Hydrocharitaceae; genus Ottelia; species Ottelia alismoides. Next base: position 261,651 of record JAZKJV010000599.1, read on the forward strand.
TTATTATTTAATAATAAAAAATTAATAAATTCATTTACTAATTTAAATTGAATTAATAAAACTTTTTGCAGGATTTTTCCTGGTTGGTCCACGTGGACCAACCAGGTGGCTCTGACAGTTGACCCGTGGTCAACTGTCTGACCCCCTCCTGCTCATGTCAGATTGTTGGTTTTTCATCGATTTCAACGAATTTTGGAGGGCGCACCTTGCACCCTTTCATGCTACGTTCTAAAGGACTTTTCTTCCTCGACATATGGTGAATCACGCCCATGGGTCTTCTTGGGCTATGGGTCGTCGAGTTGACCATCACGCCTCGTCCTTTGGAGCCCCATCCCCATTCTTTCAAAACCCCTCTCCTCTTCCCTTCGAATTTTGAACCCCATTTTGTCCCGGTCTTCTCCCCTTTTCGTGTGCTTTGGCTTGCTGGTGGTGACAGCTCCAGCTCCAGCCATCTAGGGTGGAGTTTTGACGAGGATTCGGGCGAGTTCCACCACCTTCGGCGAGCCCCGTCGTCGAGGTCTTCCTCAGGTTATACACACCTTCGAGGCTTTTATTTCCTCTTTTTCCTTGCCCCTTTTATTCACAGTAGTCATAGGATTCATCTGCCACCTTTATCCCCGCATTTCACCTATCGATTCGCACAATCGACGCCCTCACCGGAGCTACCTCCGACCGACCTTCACATCGCCATTCCCCGCTTCCATTCGCTTCGCCAACTGTCGAGACATTTTGCCCTCGACGGTGTCACCCTCTCTTGCAGGAACCGGACGTACGATGCATACCTGGGGGCTATTTTGAGAGCTCGTCGGAGGTACCTGGAGGTGACTCGCTCCTCACCATCGCTGGCATGCTCTGGTGGCCGTCGCCACCTCCTGAAGCCACCAATCGATAAAGGACACCAGCAGGAAGACGCTGGACCCATTTTGCAGCCTTCATCATCATGGAGGAGGAGGAACGGAGACGGGGAAGTTCGCTAGCTGAGGCCTTCTTCGCTGTTCTTCGTCGTCCCCTTCCGACCGTCGGATCTCGAGCCCGCTCCAGATCGCACGCCCACCGTTGGATCGCGCAGTGCTGGGATTTAATCCCTGTCATCCGTCCACGAATCAGCATCGCATGCTCCTGTGCTGACACATGGATTAGTGAAGAGCTGTGCGCCGTTGGATCGCGCCCTTTCGTGGGTATTTTGCACCCCCTTACCCGCGAGTTTTGTTATTAATGGTTCGAACCTAATATTTTGTTTGCAGTGTAAATATCTTTGTAACATTTGCATACCGCCCTCGGAACTTTTTGGATTTTGCATTCGAGTCCAAGCCACGTCACCTCACGTGGGCAGCCACGTGAGGGACATTTTGCAGTTGGGACCCTTGTGCTTTGCAACATTATCATTCATTACTAGAATTTTAAAATAACATTACAATTTTTTGGTGTATTTGCACTCCGGCCCTTCACTTCATTGGAAATTACATTTGTGCCCCCGCCAGGTCGCGTGCATGTGCGCGTGACCTTGGCCTTTTTGCACGTATACCCCAACGGGTTTGTATATTCACTTTTGGTCATGGAAAGTGGTTTATTAGTTTTATATTTTACAGAAGAAGTGCATGTTGGCCTTTGAGCGTTCTGTTTATTACATTTATACCCTTGCCAGTAGTGTAGTTTCTTGTTATTGCCTCTATTTATTTCATGCATCGACAAAACCCTAAAAAAATCTACAAAAATTATCTTAGGCTCCTGTTGCATTATAGTTTCATGCTATTTCTTTATTTTGCACATTTATTGCATTTTCTTATTTATAAAAATTCAAAACATGTATTTTTGCTACTGTTTGCATTAGAAAATATCAAAAAATATTAAAACTCCTTTAAAAATTCCAAAAAAAATCTTTTGTGTATTTTCGTGTGTTTAAACTTCTTTCCAAAAATCGTTAAAAACTTCAAAACAAAAAGCTCTAAAAATTAGAAAACTCCAAAAATCATCTTAAAAATCTAGAAAATTCAAGAAAAATCCTAAAAATGCAAACTCAGTTGCTGTATTTTCTCTGATTTATTCTCTTTGATTTAAAATTAGTTTGAGGAATTTTGGATACTTTTTGTTATTTTTAATCCTCATTTTAATTTTAGCCAGTAGCTTAGTTCATGGTTTTCTAGTATTTTGACTTCTAAAAATATCAAAAACATTCAGAAAAATCTCTAAAAATCATAAAAACAGCATAAAATTATAAAAAGATCAAAAACATTTTATTTCCTGATTTTTGAGTATTTTTACTTATTTTTATAAATACTTCATCCCTCTCTTTCTTACTTTGTTTATATACTTTATTTATAGAAAAAGAAAAAAAATATAAGTTATAATAAGAAAATAAAAAATCAGAAAATTAAAAATCAAAATATAAAAATATAAAATCAAAAATTAAAAAAAAATATAAAATTAAAAACCCACAAAAATTTGCATACTTGTAGACACTTGATCACATATCATATTTTTGTGCTTCTTTGCCTGATCTATCCTGCTTGCTTCCTGAGTTCGACACTCTACACATACTTGAACTATACATACCTATTGTAGTTTATTATGACTCCACATTTGTTTTCCATTGCTTGACATTACATTGTGGGTTGACTGTTGACTAATTAGGGTTTCTTGCGGGTCGCCACAACGACTTTGTCTCTGCCTTGTGTGAGACATCTTTAGACCTGTGAAAAACCTTAGTTATCACTCCTCCATCCCAGGCCGACGCCTTGCCCACCTTCGCCAGACCCCCGCCCACCCTCCAACCCAGCGTTGGAGGGGAAGCTACTAGAGGAGAAACGATCCTCGACCGAACGATCCACACGAAACATGGAAGGAGGGGATAGTGAGCTTGGAGGGTTTTTTTGCAAATTTTCAAAATACATTAGATTAACTCACGAGATAATTGAGTTACCTCCTCCTTAACGGAAGGTTATAGGTGTGAGACAGAGGGACTATCCAGAGTTTCTTGTGTAATTCACGATTATGCGGAGTTGTGAATGTAAATGTGAAATTACTCAAGTTATGGGTGTAAAAATTCCTTTAGAAAAAGTAAGCACAAATTTGGTTCAAATGTCAGCAGGATATCTTAACTTACAGGATTGCTGAAACAAACAAGATACAGGGTGCGCATGAACTTGCAAAAGGCTATGGGGGACACCTCTACCATCAATTGCTGTTCATCTTCCTGAAGTGGAACCCCATAATGTCTCTGTACGTCCCTTTCCCAACTTCCAAGACAACGATTGCAATAATGAAGTCCATTTCCACCGCAAGTCTTGCACCTGCCAATTCATGAACTCCTAATAACTCCACGAAATTAGAAGAACAAGTGCGCATATATATATATATATATATATATATTAAGAAATAGGAAGTTAACTGCTCTTCCAAAAAAGCGAATCAGAAGCTAACCATTTTGGTCATTCCCCTTTAGGAAGCATAGCAAGATGGATGCAGTTAGTTCTGTCTGAATTAACACACAAAAGGATCTTTAGACGTCAATTATAAAAAAAACAACCACATTTCTCTATGCAGAATAGAAATACATACAGACAATAAAAATGGTTTTACAAATCCAACGCTTAGCCTGCCATAACTGCAATGCAGTATAAGTTGCAAAGCCCGTCGTAATAACAATTTATGTTGATAAAGTGTCAGTTTCTCAAGAAAAAAGTTACATAACGAGAACCTCTTCCTCGACAATGGTGGCATTGAACCCTCATTGCCTTTGAGACATGGTGGATCAGGTTTTCTTCTTATTTCTTTTCCAACATTTGACTGCTACACTAGAATGTAATATTAGCACCTTTTTGTAAAACCTACTCACAGCAAAACAATGCAAAACATTATAAACTCTGCACTGGAATGAATTTTCCCATTACATTTACTAATCAATTTGAAGTTATATTTTAGATAGAGCAAAAATATCAAAGAAACACGTGCAACAATTAAAAAAGGGCAATTATTTGACAAATCTAAAGCCTGCTGCACATGGGAATGTGCCACTGGAACAAGCTCTACATTTTTCCTCCCTAACAAAAGAGGCATAGGAGTATTAAATTTATTACTGTAAACCGATTCTCTAGAAAAAAAACACACTAAATATCTAGGAACCCAAAACTAATTATTTTGTTCTCTTGGGCAAATAAAACTTGTTTTATTATAAGCGGCTTGCTAGCAGGTTTATTTAATGCACAAGGAAGCGTCATCATGATAACATCGACAACATTCTATGGGGGCATGTTAGGATATGGACCCCCAATATGGATAGGTGAGGTTGTTCAAATCCACACTAGTTAAAGAAGAGAAAAGTAATACCAAGGGAATGTTGGGATATGGAATCCAATATGGATAGGTGAGGTTGTTCAAATCCAGGATTTTGACCCTTCTTTTTGTAATTGTTCCATTCAGATGGATTGAAAATATTGACATTCCTGGGAATGTAATGTGGTTAATGCAGTGATGTTGAATGGGGTTGTGAGGGAAAATTTAAATTTTAAAAATTGAATGGAGATAAAGAGATAAAAAAGAATTTGAAATGAGATAAAGATTAAAATTATTTACAAAAATTATTTTTTGTTAGTTTTATCACTTTATTAAATTAAATAATAAATGTTTTTTTAATTTTTTCTGATGGTTATTTAAGGGAATTGATTTTATACATATACTATATACATATGGTACATTATGTACATTATTAAATAAGGAAATTAGTTTTTTATTTTAAAATTTAAAATTTTATTTTTTTATTTTTATTTTAAAATGACTATTAGTAAATATTTACAATTATTTACAAATACAATATGTACAAATAAATGGTAAAATTGCTTATACCACCCCAGGAAATCATCTTTTAAACCGCAACTCCAAAAATTATGAAATCATAACTATTTTAAAGATAATTAAATTTAGAATACAATGGAAGTGAGTTTGGTTCAATTTTAATTCATATGGAGCCAGAATTAGTCTTTCAATTATCGTTTTACAGCTTTTTCCAAGCGTGGTTGCTTTTTTTTAATTAATTTGAGGTCAATTTTTGTAAAAATAAAATAGAGTAAGTACACAAATATTTACAACACACATTTTTATGGATTTTCTAATTAAGGAACTTATCTCCCCTACTTTATTTTTTGTCGATCAGGTCAAGTCTTGACCTTCTATCGGGATTCGGTTCAACATGTATCTATTAAATATATACATTCTTTTTTCTTTTCTTTTCTTTATTTTTCCTTTCTTACTTTATTTATTTATTTTAGGTTAAAATAGTAATAAATGTACAATATTTATACACATATGCAAGTTAGTAAGAATATGGAGTTAGTATTATATACATGTGTTCTATAAGGGATTTTAAGCTAAAATAAATGAATTAAGATGATGAAATGCATATTCATCCCCTATGCTTTACCTTTACTAGTCCCTTAGCAAACACTTATTTGAAAGAATAAGTGAATAAAAGAAAAAGAAAGGAAAAATAAATAAATTAGGACAATATTGAGTATTAAACTTATCTTCATAAAATTGTAGTTTGGAGCTCTGTCAGACATTTGGATTATTAGTGTGGCGGGACCTTAATGGGAAATGTAATTAATTCCTAATAGACTCTAAGTTCCATACGGGTCTTATTTAGGTCTCCTCATCAGTCAGATCAGAACAAGTCTACATACACAAATTCTCATGACTATGAATCTTTACTTGTACGGTGTAAGTGTAATATAGCTCCCCATCTCAAAAGTAGCAAAGAAACAATCTCTCTCAACAAGGGAACTCTAGTCCCCTAGTCTAGCAACTCTTTCCTCGAGGAGCGGGGATATTCCCTTCTAAGTTCTAGTACAACCAGCTTAAGAAGAGGGTATGGAGAAGAGAATGGATGGTAACCAGTGTAGTTACCTATCCTTGGATGAATGACTAGTGTAGCCAAGTCATCCGCTGCAAGCTTATAAAATTTCAGTTTGAAGCTCTTATTTTTATTATTTTTATTAAAAGGTGACCAAAGTCTATATACACACGTGGATTTTATGAATTTATAAACATATATAAAAATAATCACAATTAAAGTACGAGTTATGTCTATAGTATCTATACAATATATATGACACCCCTTATAATTAGCTCAAACTATGTCCTCATAGTGATCAGAGAGCGACAAAGGAAGATGTAACTCATGCTAAGTATAGAAAAGTGAAAAGACTCCTATGCTACGATGACTCAAAGAAATGATGAAAAGAATAGAATTGGTTATCCCCCTATACTTAGGATCAAGTAATCCTAAGTATAGTAGACTGTACAAAAGGGAAAAACCGATAAAGATAATGTACGAACTCAATGAAGAAAACACAAAAAGACGATATGAACAACATTACTCCTCCTATACTTAGGGTAGAGTATCCCTAAGTATAAGAAACAACACGAGTGATGAACAGAACGAATATGAACAACACAAATCATTCACCCCCTATATCACCCCCTATACTTAGGATAAAGCACGTCCTAAGTATAAAATATAAACACACGAGAAGGAGTGAACGATAAATGAAAGAAGAAAGAACGAAATGAAAGGATATACAAGAGGAGTGGATGTATAAAGATCAAGACGGTCGAAAGCAGACACTCTTGTGAAATCTCTGAGGAATGGATCTGACAAGGTGTTGGTCGATATCAAGGTCATCATAGACACAAACCGATGAGGATCGACCACGAATGTATCCTCAGCGGTCTCAGAGTGTGCATGCACGAACCGATCAGTAGAAGTAGTGTAGTCATGTCCGTCCTGGGAAGTCTTGCCAATATCAAAGTAAAAGAGCTTGAACTCATTATCAGAAAAATTAAGATCTATTCCTTCGTGGAGAGCCTCTATTGGATCATTAAAAGTCTTGAATTCCTTTATAAACGCAATCAAATCAAATTCGGTCTTATCGGTCTCATTTAAATCAAGGTGAAGAGAAAAGACTCATCAGTGAAAATAGTCAAATCATGTCTGTCATGTCTAGTCTCAGAGTGTGCCTTCCGCTCTAGGACGTCTATTATGTAAATCCTGCGGATGTCATCAATGCATCGCCACATACCACAAAGGAGGACTCCAAGGTCTCTGATTTCTAAGTTTTACTCCTTGAAGAGGAATTCTTGGGTCTCATTATCATCCAACATACATCAAAAATCTTTGTTAGTATCATCAAGGTCAACGTCCTTTAGGTTGGATAACACGGGCACACTCTCATGGTATGTAGGTCTCTGGTCAGTAGTGGGAGTAGTAATCAACACATTGCTCCCTACATCAGAATGGAAGCGAATCTTTCCTGATACATAATCAATAACGACTCTCGCAGAGGCGAGCAAAGGTCGTCCCAGGATGATTGGAGGGTTCTCCACAGGGGTGGAGGTCTCCATGGGCAAGACGACAAAATCAGACATGAAGTTCATGCCCTGAATATGAGTGACATCATTTTCAAGAATACCCTTTGGCCCCTTGATAGATCCGTCAGCAAATTGAACTATCGTCCTGATTTTCTTGAGAGGTCCAAGATGAAGAGACTATACCATAGAGAAGTGTATTATATTTATTGAAGCACCGATGTCAAGGAGAGTGTTATAACAAGAATAGTCAGATATGGAGCAACTCACAAGAGGTGTGGAAATGTTCCCTTTCTTAAGATGTGGACGGTGAGAGATGGCGTGGGCAGTGGCCATGATCAAGATGTGACACTCATATCTGCTCCTCCACTTTCTCTTCTTGTGTTGAGGAGCATATAAATGGGTCATGGCCTATTGAAGTGGGGCTTTAATGATCTCATGAATGTTGGCCACCACTTCGGGTTCAGTAAATATTTTTTTGAATTTTTGAACCTCCTCCATACATGGGAGGAGATCGGAATCAACATATACACGAGGATTGCCAAGAGAAGTTTGTATAGTGGCATCCTCAGGGTCAAAGTTTGGACATATGTCGAATGAGTTTGCATGGGTGCCCTCTCCTCACAAAATGAATCAACAATGTGTCTCCCAAATTCTTTTTGGATTTCTGAAATTTTCTCATTTTTTGTATTTTGGATGATTGCAAGCTCTCATGATTATCCTCAAGCGAATCCATATCCTCAAATAGTGGAGCAAAATTCTGACTTTTATATATGTTAAAGATATAACTAATCCTCGAATTCATATGCTCCATCATATGGTTTAGGTACTCAAATGTGAAAATCATGAAAGGTGACACCAAAATCCCAGGATTGGGTGAGTGGAATAAGGGTGGGTGAGAATCAAAGTCCGACTCCTGAAATAATAGGTTAAGCGGATATGCACAAAAATCAAGAGGAAAGGTCCTCCCGGAAAAAGGAAGGTGGATTTGCTGGAAGGTGCAAGGATCCACGAAGATCGGATTAAAATAACTTCAGTCGACCATCTCCGAAATAAGAGAAAATGATCGGGAAAATGAGGGTCAAGTCAAAAGATGCGGAGAAAAAGGCACAAATGCGCAGAATGATCTAGTACGCACAGAAGCAATCAAACACAATACAAACCCCCAATTTACCAACTCAACCCAATGAAGACTATGAAAGCTCGACCTCTTATCTTGTCAATTTTAGAGTTAGGTGAACAAACACAAAGTTGAACAACACTTAGGTTGATTTAAGGGATTTGGTAACTGATCTTAGTGTGTACGTGAGCAATTTAAAATGAATACAATGAGGGGGTTACTCTCTCAAAACAATGATTTTTCCTTATGTTTATTTTAGGGTCGAGTTTTCTTTAGCAGTCCTGAATTTTAGGCAGTTATCACTTGGTTTGAATACTTTCAATGAATCTCCTACCGAGTGTTCAATTTCCTTTTTAACTTATGTGAGTGAAAACAAGGAAGGAGATCAGAAATTCCAATGCGCGATTAAATACAATGATTAATGCATGGCTTAAGAGATGCATACCTTATCGTCAGCACTCTACATGTAAAATGATCCGCACATAATTTAAATACAGAAAGTAAACTAACCTATATGATACACGTGAACCATCCTAAATGATAGCTTCTATTTCAGGAAGAAATATTGTTAACTAATCAGAAGAGAGACCTGAATTCGATCTTGGAAGTTGCTTGGTGCCCGCTACAATGGGTCCTGCTAACGCTGTACGTGACTTCTCACGGTGTATGGTTTCTAATCCAATTAAGTTAATTTTTTTATTTGACTAAGTCTGAACATGATCTATAGGAACAGATATTCTATTAGGGTGTTTGGAAATTAGTTTTACCGAGCTCAACCAAATAATTAAAGCAATCAATAGGTGTCTCACGAAATCCGCGTGAAATGAAGAAAAATAAGGCGATTAAAACCAAAATCGGTGAGGTCCTTCAAGTACACCGACACTTGACAAAACAGATACCGCAACAAACGAATGTCCGTTTACAAGAGTTCAGATGCTAGAAATAAATAAAAGAAAGACTATTTTTTTTGGTCTCCTTCAATTCTTCTTCTCCTCTTCTCACACTCTCTTGCGGCTTCGAAATGAATCAAGCTGCCTCCACTTCGCTTGGGTGCTTCGGCTCTCCTAGGATCGCCTCCTTCACTCCATGGGCCCTCATAAGAAAAAGAAAAGAAAGAAAGTGTAAGAAATACAATTATAAAATTTAAGCAGGAAAAATAAAAAAAACAGTGAATATGAACAATGGATCAAATGTGGGAAAATACAAATAAATATGTACAACCAAGAATAACATGTCAAAAGAGAAACCTAACTATTCTCGTCGTGCCTCTCCAGCAAAGGCGCCATTTTGTTAATACAGGATCTTTAGGGAGTGATAATTATTGATATAGAGTTGTCATTGTGATCCCCAAAATATCGGTGAAACTAAAAAAATATTTTTTTCTTCTCAAGCCAATAATTAATTTCAAGAATAATGAAGCGAGAGAAATTTTTTCTACTTATTTACCTATATAGCGAACATGATTGAACTCAAGAAGGCTACAATTCTCGAGGGTTATTCTAGTAGATGAAAAATCAATTAGGAGAAAAGGAGTCTCAAATGCAAACTGTCCCTGATTTTTATGGAATTTTAATCTTTTTATTTTTTTAATTTTTAATTTTTTTATTTTTTTATTTTCAAATTTTAATGATTTTAATTTTGCATTTTTTTTAATTTTTAAAAATATAATATTTGAAATAACTTTATATACAAAAGCAATGTAATTTTTTAGATTTTTTTAACATGACAAAAATAGTCAAAAATGTCCAAAGAAAATATTTTTGCATTTTTATAAATTTTTATTATTTTTGTAATTTTTCAGATATTTTTAGATTTTTAGGATTTGTAAAATGAATAAAAATAAGAGAAAATGCAAATAGTGAGCAAGCAATATAATTTATCTTTCAACTTAAAAATACCTAATAAATGTGAAAAATATAAAAATGATTTTTCTTAAAAACTATAGGAAATTATCACAAACAGAAACTAAAATCACAATTTTTATTTTTTTTACAAATTTATATGATTTTTTGAAGATTTTTTGTTTTGCATTTTTTGGATTTAATAATAAATGCGTGAATTTTGCATTGAAATTAAGATGCGTAAAATAGAAGTAATCTAATTTTTGGGATTTTTTACACAACAAGTGAATTTTTATGATTTTTCAAATTTCAAACAAGAAAAATAATATGTTTTTATTTTTAATAATAACAAATGATGATAAAATGCAATGAAAAAATTACTACAGATAGAAAAACTAAGAAGAAGATAAAACTATTTTTTGTAGAATTTTCAGAGCAAAAGAAATTTATTTCAAAGAAAAGAGTAAGAAAAATAAAGTCTGTGATTATAAGGACTGAAACATAAAGTTTTTACATTAACATATAACAATAAATATACTAGCTGGCAGAAAATGAAAATTACATAGGAAAATACGTGATGTGCACGTGCATGGCTCTGTAGGGGCTTCTTTGCAAATTTGAAATCTTTGAAGGGTCGGATTGCAATTTACCAAAATAATTTAGGGTTTTGAATGGTTACTGTTCTTCGTTGTTTTCCACGTCCAAACAAAGCGGGGCGACAATGGTGTTCCTAATGGTCTAGGCGGGCGATACATGCCCTTCAGTGGAGGAGATGAGCAGAGGTCAGCTGTGAACGGAGAAGGAGGTGCTGTCGGTGGGGATTCAGAGTGGCTCGCGTAAGGGTGGCTACAGTGCAGGAATATCTGATTAAGGCGGGTCGCAGGTGGTCGAGGTCCTCGTGTGGTCAGAGGCAAGGGCGACCGACAATGGCAGTGGAAGGGCGGCTGGCGTCGCCTGCGGGCTGCTAGAGCGGTTCCTACCGCGGTTGCTACTTTTTTTATTTTTTTATTATTGTTCACCATAAACGTATTTATTTATAAAAAATAGAAATGACAACAATCTTTTATATATATATATTATTTTTTTATAAATCTATTTATTTATTTTTTATTTGATCCTGCAAAATAATTGTTAGAGAGAAAAAATATGTATTTTTTTATTTTTTATTTATAAATAAATTATGACATGATCACCATAGCTCGATACCAAAATCAATATAGAATATGTGAATGGGGATCCAATGAAAAATGAGGAATGGATCTGGATCTTTGGCCACCATACGTGGTCGGAGGTGGTATATCGTGTAGGTAGAACGTGAAGTGAAGGGATCAAGAAAATGAGAAGAAATATCAGAATTGAGGGCATATTAGATCATGATGGAAATTCTAAGATCTAAAAAAATGACAATGAAATAAAAAATATGAAAAATTAGACTACAATTAACCTAGGTTAAGAACAAGAAAAATGGATCTTACCTTAGGAGCGGATGAACGCTATAATTGCCTCGACGAAGGACGACTCGTTGTCATCGAACAGCTCGGAGGCTAGGCACCCATCTACGAGAAGATGACTCTCAGAATAGGCTCCTCTCACCAAAGATTGATCAATCTTAAATGAGGGAGGAAGGGACATATTAATAAATAAAATAATAGAGTTTTTCAAAAATTTAAATTTTAAAAATTGAATGGAGATAAGGAGATAAAAAAGAATTTGAAATGAGATAAAGATTAAAATTATTAACAAAAGTTACTTTTTTGTTATTATCATCAATTTATTCAACTAAATAATAAATGTTAATTTTTTTATGTTTTGTGGTGGATATATGAGGGAATTGATTATAAAGGATTTTAAGCTAAAATAAATGAATAAAGATGATGAAATGAAGATTCATCGGTCGAGTCACGCGAGATGTGGAGACTAAAGTGGTGTAAGATGCAGGTAACTAGAAATCCTATGGAGAGGTACCTCACTTGTCTCTGGGAGAGATTATAGTAAAGGTAGTGGGAGCAACTTAAAGGCCTAAATAAGACAAAAACACAAATGAGGGCTTGGACTTCTAGGGTGACATGAGTGAAGTTGGACTTCTGGTTGCAAAAGCACCAGGAGAAGACCCGACTTAAGAACCTAGGTAGGGGTCTAAGGTTCGTAGTTTGGACAGTTTTCCTATAGTTTTTGATTGGCATTAGGGCTTCCCTAAGCTCATATTTAGTTACATAGTCTTGAACCTCGGCGAGGGATAAGACCGTGTTCATGCAAACCTAAGATGAAGGAGAGGACGAAGGTGTCAACCACGAAGGTGGTACTGTTCACAATTGACCTAAGTCAGTAGGTGGAGGTATCACCAATGTCTTCGATATATGCATAGAACTTGATGATGACATCGAGTGAGATGGGGTCAACAAATGACTGGGGGTGACTGGGAATTATGATCGAATCGAACAGGTTCCTGACCATATTTATGTCAAAGATCCGCTCAAACTTGGGAAAGTGATCCATGAATATCGACTAAGATGGTCGGGAGGTCGTTAAATGAAGACGAGAATAGGTGAAGATCTTTTCGTTGATGGAGGCATATAGGATGGAGGAAGCTGCCTTAGGCCTCTTAGGTGCCATCCTGGATGAGTGAACAATTTCATGTAACATAGGAACCTTAAGTCATGGATTGGATCTAAGAAAAGAAGAAAGAAATAAAAAATAATAAGTCTGGTAAATGATCAATTAGGGTACGGAAGATGATCGATCGGGGCTTATTGATCATGCTTTGCTATATGATCGATCAAGCCTACTCTAGGGCTTGAGAAACACGAATTTTGGTAGACAATCTCTTTCTTTAGGATGGCATGAGAATGAAGGGAAGTCTTGGGCGCATATTTGAAGACTGTTAGAAGTGACAGATGAGAGCAATCTCTACTTTTAAGGAATACTAATGTGTCCTTCATGCTCAATAAAGTGATTTAATGTGTCATCGAATAAGACGATATCCAGCCATCTAGGTCAGAATAGGAAGGTTAAGAGATGTCCTTGGTGGCCCTTGCCAAAGTTGTTCTTGCTCCAAAAATACAAATTTTAAAATTTGATTTCAACCCAGATGACCGATCAGCTACTGAGCATGATCAATCAGGGGTTGTTGATCAGTGCATAATTGATGATCGATCATGGTTAATCAATTAAACTTCACTTCATAATCAATCAGATGTGCCCTAATTTGAGATCCTTTTTGTGAATTTGATTTTCAACAAATATCACTTAAATTCCACAAACATAGGTCTCTCCTGGTAGTCCTAAACAAAGATGCAACTAAGGGTTCTTCTCTCCATCTCATTGGAATAAGGATCCTCTCGAGTACCTTATTACGCAATACATATTTTCGGTGTTGATCAGTGCGTCCGTCAAGAGAAGTTGGAGCCGTCTGCACTTGTTTTCCTGGAAATACACTGGGGTGTGTCTGTTTTTAGTACCTATCATACCTTCTACACAAAGACTTGTAGCATTTACGATGCAGAGATCTTTTTTGTTGCAAGCCCGACTCCTAGTCCTAATAGCGGTGGTCCAAGTGGACACTTTGAAATGGTTGGGAGCGCTCGTATTTGGTGGAAGCTCTTTAATAATTGACTTTGTGGAATGAGAGATTTTCTTTAACATTTCATTGCTTTGTAATATTTTTGGCTAGCTCCACTACTTTTACCAAGAGTTAGCGCACACTGACCAATATTTTTGTTTATTTCACACCCTGGCACTTAGGTCAATGTCAAGAGGTTAGTATAAAAATCAAGTTCCCATATTGGCTAAAGATGCTGACACTCAGGTTTCATGAAGCTTTCAAAGATTTTATCCCATCCTCGAGCATCATTAGATCAAGTCCAAACTTGAATCCCTCATCCCAATCCCTCAAGTGAAGAGTCAACTCATCTCATCGAAACCGCATTCGTGCATGTGATGTACAGATCATATTCTTATGGTTGGAGACTAAATATTCAGTATAGCACGCAAATCTAGAAACCTAGGGAAATGTGGATGATTAAGTCTAAGACCCTGATGGCTAAGGCTGGTTAACCAAAAATCTCAAAACCTCATAAATCAAGTTTTCTTGAACATTTCTGATCCTGGGTGGAAATGAAAAGGTAGGGGATTTAATCCAACTCCTTCAATTTTTTTTGAAAACTTTGAGAGACATCATGACTGCCTAAACTCAATTAAGCAGATGCATCTGCATTCAGCCAGTATGGGTGTAAGTACAGGCCGGAGCCCGTTGCTTGAGGACGGAGCCTTACGCGATGTCCTCTAAACCTCCTACTCTGCTAAGGGTAAACCCTCACTGAATGTGACTACTTATTTGAGTTTAGTAATCAATTTGACTCTTAAAGGATTTTTGGGTTTTCTCATTTTTATGGATTTTTGAATAAAGATAGAACACATGTTAAAACTCAACTAACTAAACAAACCATGTTACACAAATAAAGATTTTCCAAAAAAATTTCAAAAGATTTTTTTTTCAAAATAAGAGAAACTTATTTTTCAAATCACTTTCAAAAAATATTTTTATTTGAAAATAATGTAACATAATATAGAAAAATCTTTAAAACATTTTGTCCATTTAGTCGAAGAGATCATACTTTAGCCCAAAAAAGTTTTACATTTTTCAAAAATTTCAAAATATAGCTAAAGTACATATACTGTATATACGGTATACCCCCCTATATTTAAAATTTGCTATGTCCTCATAGCACTAGATGATACAAGGCCATTGGTCCATTTAAATATAGAAAAATATACGGGGTTGAGGTTGCCCCCCCTTTAGAAATAACCTGAGTATTGGGGTAAGAAAAGATGAGTAAGAAAATCATGGGGACTCAGGCCCCCCTATACTTAGGATAAGATTATCCTAAGTATAAAGATGAAGAATTGATGTTGGGGGAGACCTAAGGTGTACGAAGAAGACGGATGGATATACAAGTGAGTGGATGAATCTTCGGAGATTAATGGGGTATCTAAGGCTCAGGGGAGGGTGTCGGAGCAAACAAGGTTCAAACAAGCATGCAAAAACCCTTTTATTCACCAAACCAACATGTGTTGGTTTATCATCTTGTCGATTTTATTGGTGATTAAAAACATTCTAGTTTACGTGGGAATTAAAAACATGTCGAAGTGAAAAATCATCTTACGTAAACATGGGGGTTGCTCTCCCAAAACAAGATTTTACTCAATTTTTAGGACGATTTGCCATTATCAGTCCTAGTTTATTTGCTTTAGGTTGTCACTTAATTAAGGTGAGCACATAAATCAAGCAATCATCATCTACCGCTCATTCCCATTTTCCATTAACCTAGGTGATCAGGCTAGGAGGGAGAGCCGAGAAAAGCCACGCAATCGATAACGCGAGAAAACATGCAGCACCTTAGCAAAATTCGTGAAAATCGAACTGAATTTAAAACCAAAATCATATATATGCAAGTCGATTGAAAACCACACCTAACATTCTTCTATTAGCGGGAAAGAATATCTTTTAATTTGGCTAAGTGAAGCGATGTTTATGTGCGTCTATGTTACAAGTGTGTCCTACCTACGAGCAAGCACGTAAAATAAAAATGTGAAAGAAGCTCGGAGAACCGCGTTCCTAGTCCTAAGTGGACACTCAAGTGGGGGGTGATCCCCACACAACCACATATAATTTGTTCTTTTACAAGCATGAGTCTTCAATCGAAGACCACTGTAAAGACGATTATTACATGAGCTGGAAAATTGAGAGACACACATTTTTTTTCGACTTTTCTTCAAGATTGCTTCTACGGCTCCTCCCAGGGGGGAAGTAGATGCTCCTCGCCTCCTTGAACGTCAAGGGCCCTTGCCACAAAAGCAAAGGTTAGATATTAATCGAAAAGAAAAATTTTTATGTCGCAAGACAAATTAACAAATTGACATATGTAAAGAAAACCATTAATTAAATAAATAAAAATCCGAACAAGACAAAAAATGAGCCGTGTCCCTAGCAACGGTGCCATTTGACGAATCACTAACTACGATATATAATTTGCACACATTGTAGTATGTGTACTTAGCGAACCTGTCAGAACTGAGAGAAGATCCCTGTGAAGAGTGTAATGACTTTAATTTATATCTCGGGCAAGTCCAGGGTCGAACATAGGGAGACAAAGGAACAACGTCGGGTTAATTCAAAATTTAAGATCTAGATTTTCAATACAATTTTTTTATTTTTTTATGCAAAATAAGTACAAAATGCAATATGCGAGCGAATTAAGTTACTAATAAATCATACAACTGAGCTAAATTAATTTTAATGTCAAATTAGTCCAATTTAATCAAATAATATTTTTTTCTAGAAGCCTAATCTAGTGATGAATGCAAGACATGTTTTTTTGGAATTTTATGGGTTAAAATATAACAATTAAAATGCACACTTTTTATGGGTTTTTTGTAGTTTTTTGCACAAACAGAATGTAAAAATTATGAAAATTTTACTGGAATTAAAACACGATGCAAGGAAGCTACAATAATTTTTTTGGAAATTTCTGACAAATTATGAATTTTTATGGATTTTTTAATGAAAATAGAGTGATAGTGAGTAATTATTTCTTTATAAATCCATGTTATTAAATTAGCTAAAGTGCGAATTACCTCAAAAATATATTTATAATAACAATCCGGGAGAGTTGAAATTTTGCAAAAATATGATGCGTGGATTTAATTAAAAATCTTTTACTAAAAGAATCCACAATTTATTTAAAGCACAAAACAACTCCAATTAAGATGAAATTTGGATAGTAATTCAAGCACATTTCAAGGCATCATGTCTAATTTTTCAAAAAGTTTTAGAGCAACCGTGAGTTAGATATCAATTAGAGTCCAGATTGGGTAAAATATAGAATTTTGCAATAAAACAATTTTAATTAATTACCACAATTCACAAAAATATAAATAAATATTCATATGGTAGACAATTTGTTGCTCAACATCATGACATTTTTCATTGAAATTAAAGATGCAATAATGAGGTCCAAATTAAAACATGAACAGAGGGTTATCTACATAAATCCAGAAAACAAAACTTATGAAAAAAACATATACAGGGACTGTTTTGTAAATACAGAAACATAAAATAAAATAATTGAATTTTTACATAAAAAAATAAACAAATTGGACCTTCTTCTCCTTCGTTCGCAGGCGGCGGAGGGTGAGGAGGGGCGACGCTGCGCCACTTCGACGGCGGTGTTGCACGCGGTCAGCGGCTGGCGAACGACGACGCTAGCGGCTTTGGCGGATGGGCGGCGACTTCGACGGAAGGACAGCGATGCACCGCAAGCTTGGAGGACTCCAGAGCGGTGGTTGGATGCAGGAGGCGGTGGAGGGAAGGCCGCCTGCGCTGGTGGGTGCGACTGGGTACGCGCGCACCGTGCACAGGGGCTGGAGGCGGGAGCGGGGGCCAGCGGGCGTGGTGTGGGCCGGTGGTGGCGGCGGCGGTGGGTACTCCCCACCGCTGCTACGATTTTTTTTATTTTTTTTATTTTTTTGAATTTGTTTTTCTGTTGTAATAAGAAATCTTTTTCTTTTTCTTTTTTTTTTTTAAATTTTTTAATTTTTTTTGTTAATCGGGGGATGCACATGATGTGAAAAGAAAAAAAATTGATGTGGTGTTGGCGGTAAAGATGATGAACAAATGGAGCTATGTAGGTAGTAATGTGACGAGATAAAAAAATGCAAAAATATAAACGATGTCGAATGATAAAAAGAGAACTTACCTACGATGAACGCGGTCCGCCTGGGGAGTGCTCACGAGAGCACGGTCTTCGCTTAAATCGCCAGTGAGCGATGAGCGCGAGCAGCGCGCTGGTGCGACTGTGAAGTTGGCCAAAAAGCCAATGTATCTCACCGGAGAGAGGGATGTCGTCGCTCGACCGCGGTTGCATCGCTGTCACTGATTTAACTCTGGGAACTATGCTCTCCTCACATAAAGATGGATCAAGTGCAAAATGAGGAGGATGAATGTATATAAAGAGAAAACATGAGAAGTTATTAAAGTGGTGGATGGGAGGTTAATAAAATAATGGGGTTGAATTAGAAGTTAGAAATTTTGGTGGAACGATGGAGTTGAATGGTGGTTATTGTAGAGAAATGGAATTAAATAATAAAATAAATAATGAGATAAATCAGGCTACTAAAATATAACAAAAATATAAAGAAGATAAAATAGTGAGAATTTACAAAGGAAAACATACAACATGTACATTTTTTTTGCTTTTCTAATTTATATTTTTTTGTCTATTAAATAAGAGATGTTTTTTTGTATTTTTTGTGATTAAGAAAGATAAAACAAAAATAAAGAAAGAATGAATATATACATAATATACAATATACATCTCGGTCCCAAAACCCAACTTTTGCAAATAAGCTCCGACTTTAATGAAACCACTTCCGTTGGATAGATATTTTCTACTTGAACTTTAAAAGTAGTTTGGTGAATTTGGAGTTCATACGGAGCGGGAATTTGGTCGGGAAGTTGGACTTTACGACCTTTTCTCTTTGGAATCTAGGAGCATTTTATTTGAACTGAAATTTGTTTTGTATTTTTGTATTTTTACATACATTTTTATAAACAAATTAGAGAAAGAATTAACTAAAAAGGAGTTGAAATGAAATTATTAAAAATACATGAGGTTTTGGGCTAATTACAAGTGAGAAACTCCTTTATTTTTGTGGCTTTTTATTGTTAATTTATTTTGTACAATCTAATATACAATAATTAGTGTGTTTTATTTATAAGAGTCATTTTTTAATTTATTGATTTTATGTACATTTATTTGAGACTTTACTCATGGATTTTGCTAAGATCAAGATATTGAGATGATGAATCGCGGATTCATCAGCCGCCACTATAGATTGAGGCGATTTCATCCTTGTTCTTCACAATAGGTACCCCTTAGGTAGTTATTTTTATTTTGTACTTTTATTCATCATTTTAATTTCGTTCTAGCTTGAATTCATCGATCATATTCAACCTCCGATCCACACGAGCAGTGGAGTTTCAATCACTCTCGTTGTCCCCCGACTTGACCAACACCTTCGTTTCGACCTTCTTCATCTCCTCGCTTCTCTGATCACCCTCATATCACTCAAGAACTGAGGTTCAGTTCCTACTCCGACCACCATCGTCAGAACCTCTATCCCATTCACTATTTACTATATTTCAAACTTTAATAACTCCACTGGAGCTTCGCCTATGAGCAATGACCTTATTACATGCCTTTCGAGCGCACCTTGAGTAAGGAAATCGTATTTACAAGTCCACCTGGAGCTATTCATCCCTTGATCTTCAGCTCATCTATCAGCCAACTTCGACCATTGCTGAAGCCTTATATCAATAGAGGATCACCGTAGGAATCTATACCACCAGTCCAGAGCTAATTTGGGTAAGAAATGACTTAGTTATCCTTGCTCGAAGTTCACCGAAGACACCTCTCTTCCCAGTTCTTCAAGAGCCGCTCTACACCACACGATCAAGAACAAGGCATCAATTTAGATCTCGATCGTTGATTTTGCCCCAAAGCTGAGCCGTGGATTGAAGTCCCCATATCGAATCTCATCCACCCACGTAAACCTCATCGTCAACCATTGGATAAGAGGGTCAACGCATCCGAGCCGTCCAGAGCACCACATGTCTGAGTCCTTGCCCTTGCATGTTTTTCATTTGCATCTGAGCCCTTACATGTTTTTCATTTTACAAATAAATCCTATAAGGACACGTCTCCTTGTCTTTATTTGAACTTTTGCCCATTTTCCCTTGTATTTATTTTATTTACACTTTTGTCCGATTTAAACTACAAGCATGCCTAGCACATGACTTCTTGGGTTAATTAATTACATATAAGTCATGTCCAGCAAGGCGCACATGTAGTGGCACGATTTTCAAAATTTTGTGTGATTTGACCTGAAATATTTATATCAGTTATCATTTAGTCTACAAAATTAAAATATTTAAATATATGCCCCTGCGCATCTAAATTTTTTTTGCATGTTGAAAATTAAATAAAAAGCAAAACATATCTAAAAAACCATAAAAATTATTTTAGTTTCCTATCACATAGATTTTTCATCCATAATTTTTGTTTTGCATTTTTGTTGTTATTATTATTTTTAAAAATTCAAAAAACTTATAAAATTTCCTTGTTTGCATTTCAAAATGAATAAAAATATAAGACTTTTGCTTAAAATCCGAAAAAAATTATGTTTGCTTCTTTTTATTTATTTTAATTTCTATCGGGTTTTCTCATTTTTATTCCTCATAAAAAACATAAAAATTATATAATACTCGAAAACATAAAAAATCCATAGAAATTCAGAGAAAATTCAAAAAAAGGCCTTTCCTAAAAATAAAAAAATTCTCTTTCATTTTATACACATTTCATTTATTTTTGGCCTTATTAAGTATTTTAAAAATCCGAAAACATTCATTTTTTGTTTTATTTATTTATTTTTCTATTTTTAATTTATTTAAATCTTTAAACATGTGGAAAATTTTGGAAAAATCACAAAAACATAAATTGTCATAAAACCAAAAATAATATTATTTTAATTTTCTGTGTAATTTAATACTTTATAAAAATCAAGAGTTGTCTCCTTCTTTCCTTTTTTATCTCTTTATTATTTTTTATTCATTTTGATTTTAATTATTTAAAAAATTCTTTTTCAAATTAAAAATTAAAAATAAAATCAAAAAATCAAAATAAAAATATAAGATTCCATAAAAATGCAAAAAATCAAACACATAAAACCAAGAGTAATGTGCATAGAAATTCCTTGATTCTTTTCATTGATTTTTCAATTAATCAATTAGGCCTCGGGATTTTTGTAGCCTCTCCGAGTTTGACCATGTATGTTATACATGTAAATTAAATAGCAAATTTCTCTTGCTACATTTTCTTCATTTATTTTGGCTTGATTATTGAATAAATTTTTGTGGAGGGATTTTTAGGGTTGCAATGACACTGCAGATAAATCATTAATTTAAAATAAAAAAATTCCTACTCAACAGTTGTCCCTACACTTTACTCGGGTGCACCGACATTCATAAGAAAGCCGCCCTCGCTCGTCGTGCCCTCGCAAGAAAGAGGAAATACAAGATAATCAAATATGATTTAATTATCAAGGATATCAATAATGTAGATATCACTATCCACATTAATCATAAATATTATAAATATAATTTATAATATATTAGAGAAAGTTATTTCTAACTAGAATTTACAAATTAAATGTTGATGTGAATTTAATTTACATCGGACAATGAATTATAAATGCAGTTTACATTATATATTGGATGTGTGAATACAATTCACACTTATCAATGGTATGATTGAAATCATAGCAAAATAGTTTGGAATTATTTTGGCGAATAATTTTGCAACAAAAGTTGTTGCACATGTGGAATATTATGTGAGATATGAGTTCATATAATTTTGAAATGAGGAGTGCCTCTTCCTAATATAGAGGGTGGACGACCACACTTGTTCTGTCAAGTTGTGGCTGTCCACTCCATGTAAGGAAGGAGGCATTCTCTCCTTCCAATTTATTCCATATTTTTTGGTTTTGATTTAAATTGAATTATTTTGTTGAATCTTCAGTATATTTAATTTAGTTCGATACACCTATTTGTTGTTGTAAATTGAAACACAACAAAATCATGACCATTGATTAAAAACACAAATCAATGTCAACTATTGGAGTTGTGTGTACATGGATTGAGATCCATGGACATCCAATTTAATATAAAAGGAGAGGTAGCCCTAGCCTTTTATTGGACACCTCTCTCTTTCTCAATAATATGGCCGTCCATATTATTGACCTAGAGATCCTCGTATCTGTTACGTGGCCGTTATGCTGTTGGATTGTCTACTCGTGGATCTTCGTCTTCTTTGGTGCACTCGCTCGTGAAGGAGACATCGAATTTCATGATATGAAATCAAGATATTCGTTGCTCAGATCATTAACTTGGATTGCGGGAAGCACATGATGCATACTCACGCCTGCAAGTGCGATCTACATCAGATCAGAGTTGAAACAGGAGAATCTATTACTTTAGTGATAACGACCTTGAAATCGTTTGTGATCTTGATGAAACATTTTGAGAAGTGTTCTCGAAACACATGGTTTCATATTTTAAAATTTTTAGACTCTGTCGCCCTGAGCAACTAGTATGACTAGTTGCTCTCGATTGCATATGATGCGATCTTCACACTTCTGTGATGCGCTTAAGTTTTTTTTCCATAATATTCAATTACACTTGTTGGTTTTTTGTGTTTGTGATACGATTACTCTAAGGGGCTTTGATTTATCTGTCCAGATAAATAACGCTCCCACAATAAATTTCAATTTTTCATCAAGTGGTAGCTTTCGAGCCATCTGGCTAGATATTGATAAAATCATTGAATAGGTGCACCTCATAAAAGTGAGCATAGTATGCTTGCTAGACTAGATGGTGTTACTTTTCATTAAGGAAATTGTCAAGATTCAGGGGATTTTAAAGCAAAATTTTCCCAACAATGATTCTCAATTCACCTCTTGATGTTAGCAAAACTTCATGGATTAATTAAAAATGTAGCTTTGCATGAGCTTTATTTACAATTTTCGAGTTTACAAGCAGTTTGAGTAGATGATACATAACTTGGAGGGCTATATTTGGGTATGAATGATGGAGTGGAAGGCATCTTGGAATGATCGTTTGTCATTAAGAAAATTTACTTACAATCATATTTATCATGCTAACATTAACATGGCTCCTTTAAGGAATTTATAAAAGACAATGCACGACACCATTGAGATGGAAATAGCTTGAACAAAACCATATGCACAAGTTGGGATATTTTTGGAGACTGTTAAGGTGGCTAAGATAACATAGGACAATATGGGGTGCATATGAGCCATATGGAAAATATTTTCCTGCTGATATGAATTAGAAGTCGGGGACTTTGTTTCTTGAGTATATTTCCTACAAAGGGAGTGCAATAGTTTGAAGTTTGAGTAAGTCTCTTTGAGGTTTGTCAAGACCTTTGAGATCCTCAAGAGGATTGATAATGTTATGTGTAAGATCACACTGCACTAACTTGTCCAATATCCATAACATTTTCCATGTCTCAAACTTGACGATGCATGCACAATCCTTCAAACATGATCAACTATGGTGATCGTTATGTGGACGCTGACCTTAAGTTATGACAAGTTTCACGTTTGAATTGTTGGTTGTTCTGGAAGCTATTGCAGAAGAAAGTGATACCTTTGAAGAAGGTCTTTTAGCAACGACACGGCTATGATATGCCACTTGGGACTACCCGCATTTTATTAAATGTAATTACTAAAATATGAGTTTTATTTCAGGTTGCTATCTCTTTTAGAAGTAAGTTTGATTATTTTAATATTGTAAAACATTGTTTTAACAAGGGATACCTTTTGATACTTTACATGTACCATCCTAAATCTCAATGACGAGGGTTATTATAAGGTTGCTATGATGTAACTCTTATATTTTGGATTTTTAAAAGCCCATCCCAGTTTAATATTATTCTCAAAAGTACCATCTTGTCTGATAGATTTGTTTTTATAAGGTTACTGTGATGTAACTCTTAGATTTGTTTTTAATATGGAAAATTGAGTTACGGATTTGAAGTCTAATCTTACACGAGTAGGAGTAATCTTGGTTGATAATTGTCTTGGATTTTCCATCCAAGCAAACTATTGGTCTTTATTCTCTCCATTCACCATATCTCTCCCAAAGATTGTTTCAATCATCTTTTTCCTCTCAAAACCCTAACCTTAAACACAACTCTCTTGTCTTCCTTCGAACACCATCTCCATTGAGAGTTTGCAAAGCTACGAATTTTCATGTCAAATAAATGAAAAGGAGTAATGCTACAATAAAAAAACCCCTTTACTAAATTTCTTGACTTTATGTTGTTTGTGCATACAAAGAAGACGAAAATAAAACTTTACATATCGTAGACATGTTTAAGGTTTCCTACGCACAAAGGAAACATACTCGACTCTTCGCTATTTAATACCTGTGAGGCAATCATACAAATACCTGATATTTTATGGATGATTATCGATTCTAGTCCTATCCTTAAGTCTGCATTTTGTTGATGGTGCCACGATCATAAACTTTGTGAAATGATGTTATTGTTGTTATCCTCCTCATATATAGTTCAATGTTCCCATTACACTTTTACTTGATTCAAGTTCCATAAAAGGAGGAAAAATACACATTGGACATATGAGCTCACGATGAGCCATTATACAATAGAGTTATTACAATAATTCCTTAATCTAAAATGAAGAATAACATATTTACATAAAACTATTGATCCAAAGGTTGGTCATTGAGATTGGTGCATGGTTGAATATATAAAGAGTTAGATTTAGGACTCAACCACACTATCAAGTGATTATCAATAAGGAATCTCTAGCTTGAGAAGGAAATGGTAATACTTACTCCATATGACATCTAACCAACCTCTTGATGTCGGTCCTCTAGATAGGAATACAGATTCAGAGATATTGGATGATCTAAGTCAAAGAGTTGACTTTGCGATATTGAGATAACAAAGACATATGTCGTATGCTATCACGTATAAGCACACATCATTTGACCAGAGACAAATGTACTATTATATGTTTAAGTAACTATATGTTCAAGTATCTACATCAGTCAACTATTAGGTTGATGAATTAATCAAGGTCTATACACAAACACGTTTGCGTGTATATGAGGGCATATGAGTATTACGATCTCTAAAGGGATCATACGTTCACTACTGAATCGGGAGACGTGAGGTCACTCATGAGATATTGAGATAAATTAAATTCCAATATTAGTTGTCTTGTTTTGGAAACAAGATATGAGTTGAAAGTACGATAAATGATTTTGGAAAGCATACGATCGATACCGACTCCCAATGATGAAATAAGAAACTTAATGATAAAATCCTAAAGGTAACAATTCAAACAAGATTAGAACTTCAGGTTAGATGGAGGTCTTCCCGTATGCAAGATGTAAGTGTATTGGGAATATTCGAGGGTGATGTGATACTAATCGATTGTATAATCATAAGACTTCCATTTTGAGGGAGTAATGAAACATGTTTGGATTGCAGTGATTCCATTTAGTAGACTAGTTATCCAATCTTGGTTCAGATGTTGGACTTGATTTGAATATGATTTAGATGGAACTAAAAGATTGGATATCCTGTCTGACTTGATCAGACATCTCTGCGAGGTATTCTAAATATGGATATGAGACAAGATCTCAGTATCTAAGTCACAATAAATGAAATATACGACCGTCATGTCCTTATCTCTAAATATTCGTGGAGAAGGCACATTGTTCTTCAAAGAGTTCAAGAATCATTCTATTATTGACAATATCTTAGCATTGAAAAATTGATGATTAATTGGATTTATTATCGTTAATAACATACACACACATATATGATTTACATTATTTGAATATATGTATAGACACGTCTAAGATAGTTAAATTAGATTTAATTATCATAGATAGGATTAATGTGAATAACACTATCCACAATAATCATGGATATTGTAGATGTGTCCTATAATATCATAGAGATACTTAATTATGAATGAGATTCACAATTTATAAGTTAGTGTGAATTGAGTTCACATTATACAGTTAAATATAAATATGATTTATATTTAATATTGGATGGGTGAATTTGATTCGTAAACATCAATGATTTATTTGTGATTGTAACAAATGATTTGCAAATAATTTTATGATATTTTGTTGCTAAATAATCCTATGAATAAGTATTTAATGTAATGAGATTACATTAAAAGAGATTAGAGAGAGAAAATCTCTCTCTCATTCTCAAGGTGGATGCCACCCTTCAAATGAGAAAGGAGGTTATTTCCTTTCTTCATTATTGGAAGGTGGCTCTCTTATTTATTCTTTATTCATGAGAATAAGATTTATTATGAGATTAAATTTTGGAGCAATGAATTAATAATAATTTACTAATTTTAAATTTCATTTTACTTGGAGTACAAGTAAAAACTTTTAACCTCAACCATTGGTTATTAATTAGGAGTGCATCACAGCCACCGATTTTGTATAAAAGAATGACTAGCTCTAGATTTCTTTTTACACAATTAATTTGAAGAAATTGTTTCAACAACTCTCTCTTTCTCTACATGTACTCTCTCTCAACTTCTTGGCGCCATCCATCAAGGTGTTGTTGAGAGAACGATCATCATCACACTGTTGAACTGATTACTCATGGTTCTCCATCATCTTCGACACCTCATGCACACGAAGGAGAGTGGATTTCATGAGACAAAATCAGGAGATTCCCGTCTGGATTTGAAGGATATGGTTAGATCCTCAAGCGCATCACGGAAGCGTGATCGTCGTATCGAATACGACGAAGAACGACTAGTCGCACTAGTTGTTCTATGCAGCAGAAATAAAAATTTTTCATGTGACGAAACCACATGATCCAAGAACACTTCTCGGATCGTTTCGTCTAAACCACAAACAACTATTAGGGTTACCTCTTGAAGCGTGGTTGCGATCGAGTCTCTAAACGAAGAGACCTCCTGTCTCAAGTCCGATCCGACGGAGGAGACGCTTGCGAGCGCGGGGATGAACCGCGTGCTTCTCGCAATCCATGTTGATGATCCAAGCGACAGATCTCCTGATCTCGACACACGAGATCCGACGTCTTCTTCACGAGCAAGGCACACCGAAGTAGACGGAGTTCCACGAGCAAACCATCGGGCAGCATAACGACGACGCTGCGGTGATGGAGAACCTCTCTAGGGCATCCATGGTGGACGACCATGAGAGGGAGAGAGAGAGGGCGTGTAGAGAGAAAGAGAGAGAGAGACTTGTTGTCTCTTGTTGTGTAAAGAAGAGCAATGGGGTGCCTCTCCTTTTATAGGGTTTTGGGATCCATGGATCTCAATCCATGGGACAACACAAATCCAATGGCTCTCATTGATTGTGTTTCTTTTAATGGCTAAGATTTGTGTTGGTAAACCCAACAACAATTAATTTAATTTAAATTAAATATACGTTGATAAATCAACACAAATTAATCACAAAATTAAATCATCAATACATGGAGATAATGAAAGGAGAGAAAGCCTCCTTCCATGTGGAGAGGGGGGACGACCTCCCTTTCCTAATGGGAGTGGTGGCCGTCCACCCTCCTCCATTAGGAAGGTGGCTGTTTCATCTCTTATGTAGTCTCCATTATTTGCAACAACTTTTGTTGCAAATTATTCTACAAAAATAATTCACAATTATTTTGTAGACATTGCAATCTTGCCATTGAAAAATTTGTGAATCATATTCACAACCCAAAACAAAATGTAAATTACATTTTCAATTCAATGTCCAATGTGAATCCAATTCACATTAACATTTAATTAACAAATTTAAATTACAAATAGCTCTCTCTTATATATTATAAATCACACTTATAATATATATGACTAATACGGATATTGCTATCCACATTATTCATATCCATGATAATTAAATCACATTTAATCATCTTAGATCTCTATTCTCTTGTTCTCAAATAACATGCATCATATTCATATTATTTACATCTTTGATAATCAAATCATATTTAATTATCTAAGACAACTCTTCTTATAATATGCATCGAATTCATATTAATCATGATAATTAAATCACATTTAATTATCCATTTTCTCAATGCTCGGATACATAAATCAACAATAGAATTATCCACGAACTCTTTCAAGGATAATGGGCTTTCTCTGCAGATACTTGGAGATAAGGACATGACGATTGTATTGTTCCACGTATAGTGACATGGATATTGTGATCATATCTCAAATCCAGATCGTGGGCCTCCCATAGATGCTTGATTAAATCAAGACCGTAAATCTAATCTTCTCATTGTATCTGAATCACATTCAGATCAATGTCCAACACTTGGACCAAGATCAGATCACTTCTCTACTGAGAGGAGTCACTAAAATCCAGACCCGTTTCATCACTCCCTAGGAATGGAAGCGTCATGGTTATACAATCGTTTATGATCACATCACCCTCAGGTATTCCCAATACCTGTACATCCTGCATATTGGAAGACTCAGACTAAACCCGAAGTATTGGATCAACTTTATACTGTCTACTTCATGGTTTTATCAGTAAGTTTCTCATTCGATCATTGGGAGTTGGTATCAATCATACACTTTCCAAAAGCGTATATCATGCCTAGGTCTTGATCATATACTTTCCAAAAGTATATATCGAACCTACAAATTCAGTCAAGCTTCCAAAGCGAGACGACTGTGCGTACGGAATTTGATTCTTCCCAATATCTCATGAGTGAGATCATGTCTTCCGGTTCAGTAACTGAACCTGTATGAACCCTTTGAGAGATCGTATTACTCATATGCCCTTATATGCACACCAGCGCGCCGGTGTATAGACCTTGGTTAGGTCATTAACCTATTGGTCTGCCAAATGTACATACTTAGACATGTAGTAACACATCTGTCTTCGGTCAGAGGATGCGTGCCTGTATGGTGATAGTATACGATATAGGACTTCGGTTATCTCGATCTCGTTAAGTCAACTCTTTGACCTAACTACTCTGACACCTCCGAATCTCTATTCCTACCTAGAGGACCTGCATCAAGAGGTCAGTCAGATATCAGCCTTCAGAGATAAGGATTGCCATCTCCTACTCAGGCTGGAGATCATCTCTTAACAATCATTTGACGGTGCTTGATGAGTCCTCAATCTAACCCTTTAGATATTCATCCAAGAACCAGCCTTTATGATTCAATAGTTGAATCAACAGCTGTATGATTATTAAGATGGCCATGGTACATATCCGTAATTGTACTAAGGGACCTATTATGCAAACCATTTATTCTTCATTTCAGATCAGGGAATGATATGTGCAATAACATTTATTGCATAATGGCTCGCCATGGGTTCGCATTTCCAACAATCTCCCACTAGCCCAAAGAGCCATTAGTGGGCTAATCATTTAAACCCGCACTCATGTGACAATCATAGGCTATTTAGAAAATAGCTAGGTAAGCTGATCAGTCACTCTATTCCCGCGATACTACGCCAAGTCCTTTTACGGCACTTGCATATCCCCAGTAACAGTGCTCGCATCCAATGCGAATGTTTCATCTTATGCAACTAATACTCAATCTAGTTAGTTACAGTGTCTTTGACACTACAGCTTAACAATTATCACAACCAGTATTTCCATAATCCTTATCAGATTACCCTTATTTCTGGAGATCTCTATCTCCTAAGGTATCTACAGTTAAGACCTTTTAGATCTCTATCTATAAAGTCTTAAGTTTTTGAAGATAAGACTTTGAGATCACTATCTCAAAAATCTTGTCATCTATGAAGATTTTGCATTTACTGCAACCAAGTGTTTTATTTCCATAGTAATATTAGTAACAGTTTACTACTCCCACTGCATGACAGCCATCTGGCTTTTGTACACATCTAGCACACACCCGGCTTCTCAGAACTGATGCCCAAGGGCAAGTAGTTCTAGCATTCACGTCCTCAACTCTTTGAGGTGCTATCCCTTTAGATAGGTCAATACCATATCTTTAAGGGAAGGAAGTCTTTCTTGGAATTTCTAAGAATAGAATATGTCCAAGGTGTACTATAAATGTGACAGTCCCATTATCCTCTGCTCTTTGCTTCTGAACAATTTCAGAACTAAGATCTAAGAGGTATCTTTGAAATCATATTTCAAGATATGGAATAGCCAGTCTATAAAACACTTATTATCATACTTATATCATTCTAAATGATTAGGATATTATCTACATTTAGCACGATGAACACAAAGGCACTCCCACTAAGCTTCACATGGCTCATCCAGATTCTATCTGAAATCATAACATTTATAATTTCATCTAATCTTATGATCCAACTTCAAGAAGCTTATTTGAGTTCATAGATGGATCCTTAGCTTTCACATCTTGCTTTTCTCAACCATAAAGCCCTGGGGCTACTTCATGTGAATATCCTCAGAGAGGTATTCATAGAGGAATGCAATCTTGACTTACATCTTGAAGATGCAATAGTCAAGTTGTGTAGCTAAGGTTAGCAATATTCTGATGGTTTTAAGCATGGTCACCGAAGAGCAAGTCTCATCGCAAGCAATGTCTTCTCTTCCGGTGTGTAGCTCATGGCTACGAACCGTGCTTTGAAGGTCTTCACCTTTTCATCAGGTTCCCTTTCTCTTGAAGATCCATTTACACCTTTACAGGTATTACCCATATAGGTGGATCCTCAAGGGTCTATATACAACACTTGTATATGAAGCCTACGTTAGCACGTTTATTGCTAAAATCCATCTTTCCATGTCATGATCCTTAGGAGCATCATCACATGAAGTCCGATCATTGTCAGACTTAACTGACACATGGAATACATCCTCAAACTCATTTGAAGAGGTATTAATGTTTCATCATTAATTGTCCTTTTTAGTTTCCAATTTCAAGAGCCTCATTATCTTCTCAAGATTAAATGAGTTCCTACACTTTATTTTCATCTTGATTCTCAAGAGTCTTAACCTCTAAGAATAACATTCTCCGAGATGAGATACTTTAAGAATCTCAAGGTCATAAAGTAGGTATCCAATACGATCCTTTATTTTCCTAATGAAGAAGCAATCTCAAGTGCTAGATTCCAACATACATGGAACCTTATTAAGGATATACATTGTAGTCTCTACTACACATATATATACCTGGAAACTAAGGGATAGTTATGCTAAAATTCATCATTGATAAGATCATGTCACACATGATCCAATTGTATCTCCCTATAACTCTATTGAGTTAAGGTGTATTAGGAGGATTGAGATAGAAATGATATTCATATCTCCATAGTGTATTTTTTGAATTTATCTAGCAGGTACTTGCTACCTAGATTAGATCAATTTCATTTTATCTTCCTTCAAACTTTGGTTCTAAACCAAAAATAATGAAATCTTTGAACATTTCAAAGGTTTCTTAGGTGAAGAGAAGAAATCTCATATCATACATAATCATCGATAGATATCACATATCCACAATGTTCACTATGATATAGATGATCTACATACATTAATATGTATGAGATCCTGAATACCTTGGCATCTTACACCTTTCTCTAAGAAGGGTGTATTGGACATTTTACTTTAAATACAATATTCATAAGTATGTAAGTTTTGAAATTTTAGACATTCTAAAGTTTCATCTCTTACTAGTCTATTGATCAAATCAATAAACAAATGTCCAAGGCTTGATGCTAGATCATTGTCAAATGATCTTCATCCTCATATTGATCTTAAGGTTTAACTTCAGCATTTAGAAATGTTAATGAACCATTCATCAATTTTCTAATTTAGTGGAGTCCACTAGATTTTATACTACTATCTGAAATATTTCCATCATAACTCTTTATGATAGTTCTATCTCAGAATTCATGTTTATTTCCAACATTTAGAAACAAACAATGAGTGTATTCTTATATCCACGTCATAGAGACATTCTCTAAGACTAAGGTCTCTCCCACTGAAATTAACAAGTCTATCAATCCAACAGAGATGATTGCAACAATTGCATCAACATCCATGTGGATAACTATAAACCTTTAAGATCAAATTTTCCAGTCTTCTAAAACATATGCAACCTATTGCAAATGTCATCAGAAGATTGAGATACAATCATTTGACTTTATCTTATTTAATAAGCAAGTCAATATCAATGATTTATGTAGATTAATCCGATGCTCCATCCAAGTCCTTCTCTAAGGACTCTAGACAGACTTGATAGTCATACTATCAACACATCAACTTATTGCAGTATTGGCATTCATCCAACTCTTCGGATGATATATGGAAGTCATAGATGTACAGTCAACTCTTTGACTATACTTCTTACTCGGGTCCAACCCATGCTTCTACTGCGCTCCCTTTATCTATAAGCAACCATTGCTTAAGACTAAAGATCTCTTATGTAAGAGCATTTCAACATTTATACATGCTTCATTAAATTCATATAATATGAATATTATGAAACTTCATGAATGACTAGAGTATAGATAGTAGAATGATGACACCCATCATCTACATCCATCTAAACTCTTAAAACATAGGTTCAGGTAGGTACTCAAACAATTTGAATACATCATCTCTTATAGAGCTACCATTCTACATGATGCAGAGAACCATGTCACTCATGATTAAATGTCAAGAGCACATATGTATGCCAGCATATCTTCATTGATTTTATAAGGATTATTTAACAATTGCGATCATCATCGACATGTTACCTCCAAAGTACATCCAATGAGATCAAGACTATAGAGACATACAAACCCCAGGGTTGTAGTCTTATTATCTATTTAATTGTCATTCCTCATTATTATGAGGAAACTTGCACATTTCAACCACATACATTATGTGTCCAACTGCAAGTCCAATATCTGGATCATGAGTCCAATCCAAGATATTTGACTGGTTATTATTGAGTATATCATTGAGTGGGTTTTAATGAAGGATTATCTGAAATAAGAAATTTGCATAGATGTATGTATATATATATTACTTTGATTTATGAATTTTTATATCAAAGTTGTCTTGCCATGTCAACATTGAAAGTTCATTCCCTTAATCACTTTCAGCATAAGAGATATACTTACCATTATATCTCAAGCAAGATCTGGGATCTCCTTCCTTATCTTTGTTGCATCCCAATAATATGAGAACTTACAACTCGGATAAAAAGAAGCGGGAACACATTCCGCCTTGCACGTCCAACTTGCATCTCCCAATTCGATCTTTAACACCCGGGCCCACCACCCCTAAGGCGATGTTGACCCGTCATTAATTGAACCAACCGTCAACAGGAATACAACTCGCTATGCGCAATCCAATATCGCCCCAATAATATGAGGACTCGATATTGGGGTCACTACGCATACGTCCTTACTCTTTCGAGAAGCGAAGAGCCCGATCCAGATGCGCTTGCATACAGGAGCTGTCACTTAGGACAGGCGTCTCCTACATACAATCCCTGGTGACGGAACCCTCCGCCTTGACGGGAGACCATGGATGTCACTTATGTGATCCTCCATATCATACTCAAATTCTAATTAATCATTATGAATCATATTCATTATGATTAATTCTTCCAAGGGAAATAACACGTCTATTTATAATAGTGTCTTAATTTTAATTGGATTCCAATTAATCTAATCATATTAAATTAATGATCCAATTAATATCCAACAAACATTTTTTTAATTATTAGTTAATTATGGTATTATCTCAAATACGTATTATTTCGAATTTTAATAATTAGAAATACATCATGATTTCTTAAGCATTATACTAATCCTACCTGCTGTCATGGCCAGTACTGACGAGAGTGGGACGGACCACATACGTTGCAACCTGCAACCCCAATGCTCTCCGACTAGACACCATATCCACCTCGGGAAAGGATAATGCAAAATAAATCATTTTGTACTTGAGATGATCATCGTTTCTTCAACCGAAATTATACCATATAATAATAATCAAAATAATTTTGATTAACATTATAATGAGATTTGCTAAATAAATCCCAAGTCCTATTCAAGCAACATGTTTGTTGGAATGTTGATCATGTAGATCATGTAACCAATCTTGATCTAGATCACATCTAATCATTTGTTGGTTAGGGCAAAGTCATTTAAAGACATAATTATCATCAAATATTTCACAAATATTTATGCATAATTATTCCAGGAAATTAAACAATTTAACTTCACTTATTGATTAAATGACAATCACTAGGTTCTTGATTAGGAAAATATTTCCAGCAGTGACCCTCACTTACTAAAAATATCATATCTCAATCAATTTAAATCCAAATTAAGCAAAGTAAATTTCTAAAGTTTGCTAACTTGATTTTATAACAGAATTCAAGTATTTTCACGCATTTAAAGGCGTTTCAAATCCGCAATTAACATCTTAATTACGTCATGATCCGCAGTCCCCGAAACAATGGATACATGTTAACTAAAATGAGCATATCTAGAGCAAACTGAATCGAAATCACGCAAACCCCGATCCTACGGTTTTCTTATTTAATGGAGAATAAAATCCAATTATTATTTTCGTGTTTAAACAATTTAAACAGATGCGAAAATAATATCAAAATAGAGATGCGAAAATGAAATGCAAGAAAACTTTCGCAAACCCTAACGAACCCAAGTCATTCTCGGTTCATGGATCGTATTCAAAACCACCGACCTAAGACTCTGATACCACTTGAAGGATATGGTTAGATCCTCAAACGCATCACGGAAGCGTGATCGCCGTATCGAATACGACGAAGAACGACTAGTCGCACTAGTTGTTCTATGCAGCGGAAATTAAAAAATTTCATGTGACGAAACCACATGATCCAAGAACACTTCTCAGATCGTTTCGTCTAAACCACAAACAATTATTAGGGTTACCTCTTGAAGCGTGGTTGCGATCGAGTCTCTAAACGAAGAGACCTCCTATCTCAAGTCCGATCCGACGGAGGAGACGCTTGCGAGCGCGGGGATGAACCGCGTGCTTCTCGTAATCCATGTTGATGATCCAAGCGGCGGATCTCCTGATCTCGACACACAAGATCCGACGTCTTCTTCACGAGCAAGGCACGCCGAAGTAGACGGAGTTCCACGAGCAAACCATCGGACAACATAACGACGACGCTGCGGCGATGGAGAACCTCTCTAGGGCATCCATGGTGGACGGCCATGAGAGGGAGAGAGAGAGGGCGCGCAGAGAGAAAGAGAGAGAGAGACTTGTTGTCTCTTGTTGTGTAAAGAAGAGCAATGGGGTGCCTCTCCTTTTATAGGTTTTGGGATCCATGGATCTCAATCCATGGGACAACACAAATCCAATGGCTCTCATTGATTGTGTTTCTTTTAATGGCTAATATTTGTGTTGGTAAAACCAATAACAATTAATTTAATTTAAATTAAATATATGTTGATAAATCAACACAATTTAATCACAAAATTAAATCATCAATACATGGAGATAATGAAAGGAGAGAAAGCCTCCTTCCATGTGGAGAGGGGGGACGACCTCCCTTTCCTAATGGGAGTGGTGGCCGTCCACCCTCCTCCATTAGGAAGGTGGCTATTTCATCTCTTATGTAATCTCCATTATTTGCAACAACTTTTGTTGCAAATTATTCTACAAAAATAATTCACAATTATTTTGTAGACATTGCAATCTTGCCATTGAAAAATTTGTAAATCATATTCACAACCCAAAACAAAATGTAAATTACATTTTCAATTCAATGTCCAATGTAAATCCAATTCACATTAACATTTAATAAACAAAGGTAAATTACAAATAGCTCTCTCTTATATATTATAAATCACATTTATAATATATATGACTAATACGGATATTGCTATCCACATTATTCATATCCATGATAATTAAATCACATTTAATCATCTTGGATCTCTATTCATTTGTTCTCAAATAACATGAATCATATTCACATTATTTACATCTTTGATAATCAAATCATATTTAATTATCTAAGACAACTCTTCTTATAATATGAATCGAATTCATATTAATCATGATAATTAAATCACATTTAATTATCCATTTTCTCAATGCTCGGATACATAAATCAACAATAGAATTATCCATGAACTCTTTCAAGGATAATGCGCTTTCTCCGCAGATACTTGGAGATAAGGACATGGCGATTGTATTGTTCCACGTATAATGACATGGATATTGAGATTATATCTCAAATCCAGATCGCGGGCCTCCCATAGATGCTTGATTAAATCAAGACCGTAAATCTAATCTTCTCATTGTATCTGAATCACATTCAGATCAATGTCGAACACTTGGACCAAGATCAGATCACTTCTCTACTGAGAGGAGTCACTAAAATCCAGACCCGTTTCATCACTCCCTAGGAATGGAAGCGTCATGGTTATACAATCGTTTATGATCACATTACCCTCAGGTATTCCCAATACCTATACATCCTGCATATTGGAAGACTCAGACTAAACCCGAAGTATTGGATCAACTTTATACTGTCTACTTCATGGTTTTATCAGTAAGTTTCTCATTCGATCATTGGGAGTTGGTATCAATCATACACTTTCCAAAAGCGTATATCATACCTAGGTCTTGATCATATAGTTTCCAAAAGTATATATCAAACCTACAAATTCAGTCAAGCTTCCAAAGCGAGACGACCGTGCGCACGGAATTTGATTCTTCCCAATATCTCATGAGTGAGCTCATGTCTTCCGGTTCAGTAACTGAACCTGTATGATCCCTTTGAGAGATCGTATTACTCATATGCCCTTATATGCACACCAGCACGCCAATGTATAGACCTTTGTTAGGTCATCAATCTATTGGTCTGCCAAATGTACATACTTAGACATATAGTAACACATCTGTCTCCGGTCAGAGGATGCGTGCCTGTATCGTGACAGTATACGATATAGGACTTCAGTTATCTCAATCTCGTTAAGTCAACTCTTTAATCTAACTACTCTGACACCTCCGAATCTCTATTCCTATGCAGAGGACCTGCATCAAGAGGTCGGTCAGATATCAGCCTTCAGAGATAAGGATTGCCATCTCCTACTCAGGCTGGAGATCATCTCTTAACAATCATTTGACGGTGCTTGATGAGTCCTCAATCTAACCCTTTAGATATTCATCCAAGCACCAACCTTTATGATTCAATAGTTGAATCAACAGCTGTATGATTATTAAGATGGCCATGGTACATATCCGTAATTGTACTAAGGGACCTATTATGCAAACCATTTATTCTTCATTTCAAATCAGGGAATGATATGTACAATAACATTTATTGCATAATGGCTCGCCATGGGCTCGCATTTCCAACAGGATTGTCATTTTGTATTATGAGAAGTACACATCTCTTCCATGCACACAAAAGTGCTCTCTATATCAGATCAGACTTGTGAAAAGAAGTCTCTTCTCTTATACACTCGTGGATCATGATCGCACTTCAAGAGGTAATACTATTACTCATGTCATCTTGATGAAAAGACATAGGGATTGTTCCTACATTACTCTAATGAGAGTATGATCTACCAGATCTTTTGTACAATGCTTTATACGGAGCCAACATCACACTTGAAAGATAACTGTTAATTGTAAGCAAACTCTACTATAGTAAGATGTCTATTCAAGGTGCCTTCAAAACCATAAGCTTATGCTCTCATCTGACCTTCTAGTCTATGGATGATCCTATCTGATTGACCATGTCTCTAGGAAAAAAGAAGTACTAACTTAATTTAAGTATTTGTAACCTTTTGAAAACTTTTTCATAACTAAAATGCATATCTTGTATCACAATATGATAGAATCGATGTTGGGATAACATCTAGGCTGACAATCTCATTCACAAACAATTATGTCGCCAGACTCTCCATAAATTAATTAAAATTTTTTGAGTCACATATAGTATCTAACAATGTTTTCTTATCTTGGATAAATCAGTAACATAATCCATTGTGATATACTTTTAATTCCATTCTACTATCTCTAAAGGTTGTACAAAGTTGTTAGATTCTTGATGTTCAATCTCAATCTATTGGCATATTAGGCATTTGAAAGTAAACTCTGCATTGTCTATCTTCATAGTTGACCATTAGAAATTTCATTGAATATGTTTGTACAATCTGTCATGCCTAGATGAATAATGCACATCTATCTATGAGTTTCATATAAGATCTCATGCCTTAACTTGTTGTCACCAAGAACCCAAATTCTATCAAGGTATTTAACATCTTCATGGATTCCATTAAAAAAAATCAAAATTTGAATACTTTGACGTTTTAATCATTTTTGAAAAAGACCACATCTTTTTATGCTATACTAATCCATTCGATCACCTCAATGTTTTCACCATATCAATAATGCCACCAAATTTTTAAAGTAAATATTATCATTGTTAACTCCAATTAATGAGTAGGAAGTTACACTCTTATGTTTTTGTTTTCATGAAGTACAATCAATAACATTTTCATTCTGCAAAACACGTCCATTTTTTGCACTAGATATATCAATATAAACTACAAAGCCTCAGTTGATAACAGTAAGCTCAATGTTAGAGTCATAATTAACTTTTATTTTAATTTTGAAATATTTGCTCATACCCATATAAATATACAAACTTTGCATCATTTTTAATGAGGTTTCTCATTACTATTGTCTTATGTGAGAAAATTCTATATGAATCATTAATATACCATGTCATCCTATAAATATACGAATCTCTAAAAAAATTATGAACTAACTCCAAGACAATAGAGCTTTCCTATTTATCAGACCAACTTTAATACCATCTTTAAATATGACATGTCAAAGGAATATGATTTTGCCCAAACAAAAGTTACTTTTAGAGAACTTTTCGCAGAGCTAATGTTGGTAAAAGGCCCATAATACAATATTAAGATGTACTTGGTATTTCTCCATATCACAAGAGTATATAACATTATAATATACAAATAAAATTAAAAATTTATCAAGCTATTCTATAAAAGCCTATTCATAAGCTCTGTAAAATGCTGTAGTATCAATAAAACAAGGTTGCAAAAAATAAATAACATACATAGTTCCAGTGGGCATACATATATTCTTCATGTTAATGAAATAAATGTTACCACATTGAAAATCTTGACAAAACTGTCGCACGATCCTATCTACATGATGAACCTTGTCCCGCACCTGAAATACATAAACACAATTTTGCATGAGCCCAATGCCCAATATGCATCAGTGTCCATACGGGGGATTCTGATGATCTTTTAACCTGTTATATAACATGTACTTGAGTTTCCATGGAAAAATATCATCACATGTCTAATTGTTCCTATGCATGTTTAAGTTCATTCCATCACAAGTTGCATATTGGTTTCTTATATAAATATGAGTATACATATGCAATATATATAAAAGTACACTATCTATCATTTTCATCATATGTGGTATGTTTAATGAGATTCATAACATGTACATGTCTCCAGTATCTTTTAGATCATTCTTGCATGTTAACCTCTTAAATTGTTTTTGCATGACTTGTGATGATTTTTATTCTTAAACCATTCCTCTTGTGACATATAATGGTTTATCTTTAATTAAACCAATTTCTTGTATAGTTTATAATGATTTATCTTTAATTAAATCATCTTCTTACATAACATGTACCGGTTTATCTTTAATTAAACTATTTATGCATAACATATAAGTTACCTTTGTAAATCATTTATTTCATAACTTGTAATGATTTTACTTTATAAATCATTTCTTTGCACAACTTTTTATATGCTTATTTTATTATATTTTCAAATGATGACACTTACAGTCCATGACATATGACATGATAGTGTAGCTATAACTATAGAGGACTCAACTTTGACCTCCGTGGTTCCAAGAGATCACACAACACTTGATGGCATTGCCCCTTAAGCTAACATAACCTTTTACGCTCATTCATGTGATTCTTTATGGGGGTGTTCGTTTGGAGGATAAGGGGAAATGGAATAAGGGGAATAAGCCTCCAACACGCTTCCCCGTGGTACGACTATTCCACATTATTTCATCTTATTTCACTCTTATTCCTATCTTTATCCCACCTTACCTACCTTTATTTCACCTTATTCTCCTTATTCTTATCCTCCAGCCGAACGGAGAATAGACCCTTATTCCTCTTATTCCTCATCCTTATTCCTGCTTATTCTCCTACCGAACGGGCCCTATGAGTTAGTAGAACTATTTGTGATTTCTTTAGTATCATGGATATTCTTCATATTATATAATATATGCATTGTAACGGTAGCCAATAACATTACTACCCAACCATTATGTTATCCATGTAACATGATTTTGTTATTAAGTCAAGTAACGGCTAATTAATTTTTGTAAGCGATCATAAAATCATACATGAATGATTATCACAGATTTTTAACTTCCACTGATTGCGATATGCACACTGATGGCAACTAATTTACATTTATAAAAGTGACTGTGCATTAAACTTAACTCTATCAAACTATTCGTAGTATTTCTTATAAAAAAATTATCTTAAGTATTCAATAAGGTCATTTATGCACACACATGTGTATATAAAGTCTTACGTATGCTTTGTGTTATAATAACATTATCCATCTCAACTTTTAATTCTTTGAGTTCTATAGCTAGTATAGAATTAGGGATATGGTTCACCAATATGGTATGTGAGATTTATGGACGAACTTCTAATGTGTATGAATAAACCACTAAAACCATATAATTTATTGACATACTTAGATTTATTAGAATACCATGTACTCGGATCTGGGTTTTTATCTGTATCTACGATGGCAAAACATCCATTTTCAAAATTTTATTTACAACAACTAAACCACAAAGGAATCCCATCGTAATTTTGTTAGCTTCCACACACACAAAAAATACGAAGACATTACATTAAATGACCATTTATACTTCAAATCATAATCACACGTATTTCACCAACAAAAAATGGTGCGTATTTATTTTTTTTCATTCTTTATGCTATGATTATTATCAGCTAATTCCTTATTATTCTCATGGTCCCTTTACATAAGCAATTGCTCGTAAATTCCGGTGATAGAATATGTGCATGGAAAATCTAAGGCTTATTTAAGCCATGATCTACAATATTAATAATTTAAATAGTCCTTTTTCAGTATACGACTACCATTGGAGGTGTTATCATGTCATACGTGTTTTAAGGGTTTGACGTATACATGCAGAGGTTTTATTCTAGATTGAATCAGAATACTCTTGTATTATTCTAAAGATCTGGCACATAAATTTTGAGGTGCTATTCCAAAAAGAATCATAATATTACAAATTGGACACATACTTTTACATGTCTTACATCAAATCAAATAATTACGTATGTGTAACATCCTATGAAATCGATACATACATTAAAAGTTGTGTTTCGGATGTAATCATTCTTTAGTCGACATGACTCCTTTCGGTCATGTATTTGCACCATCCTCCTCCAATCTGAAGTTGGCATCTGCTTTGATGAAGAGCCTCCGGCTAAGAACATCTCTCTCTCTCTCAAACACGAGGCAGGGAGAGAAAGGCAATGATGTGGGGATTTGATGCTCTTATGGTCTTCTAATGGTGGTCAATAATATGAGAAATCAATGTGCTAATCAAACCTATTCAATTGACAATTAAATAATGCAATAATGACAATATGATATGAGGATATATGGAAATTTGGTTCGAGGAAATAAGAGAGTTGATTTTTTTTGGGAAAAGTCTTGGCTGTCACAATCTGACAATCATATGATCGATTGAGCTATCTAGGTTGAATGATCATATCCACTCCAAAGACTGATTGGACTTGTCTTGATGATCGATCTCTTGAGCGTTGTAGATCTAGAAAAGAATCTAGTCTGATTGATCAAACTTGAAAGTAATTGATTAAAGACGGATTCAGGTAGGCTACAAGGGAAAACTAAATTTTGTTGTATGCCATCTGATAGCTTGATGGTTTACGTAGAGACTACACAATACTAGCAGTGATGGTAAGGGTTGTCTAACCATATAACAATGTTGACCACCTAACATCATGTTAATGCGAGTTGTCAGTCCCCGATCTCTTCTCATTACATAAAGGAAGGGAAGATGATCTATGACACTTGTACTCCCTTTCATCTTCTTCCTCCAACTTCTCTACCTTTTATCATGGTGCAAGGCATGTACCTTTTAATTTTTTTTAACGAAGTGATTGGAACATGTGCATACACATCGATCGAGGGCTAATCTCGCACATAACATACATGGTAACTCTGTTAAAATCATGCAGTTATTTCTTTTGATAATTGTCCTGATTTACAAATATTGATGAGGGAGCTCAGATTTGTTCACAACAACGAATTCCATCTCCAATAGTTGAAACTGGAAGCTAGAACAATTATTTTTTACCCTGGTTGTATTATATATTAACCAAAACCTTTTCACTAATAATCCGGAATGGTTTCAAAATTGATTTTCAAATTTAAGGACTTTAAACAAAAAAGGGGACGAATTCTCAAGGTTCCATAATCTTTTCTCTAATGGTGTAAAGAGAATAGTTTGGGGTGAGAGACGGGGTTGAGGGTTGTGCATGGTAGGTGAAGTTAGGGGTGGGTATTTGACTGGTTTGGGTTGTTTTGGGTTATTTGATTTGGGTTAAATTCGATTTGGGTTACAAAAATGACACCCATCACCCAACCAAATTAGATTGGGTTGAGATGTTTGGGTGACCAGTTTGGGTTGGTTGGTTTGGTGAAAACCAAATTACCCATATGGAAAATCTTGTTAATTGAAGGTCAAAGAATGATGGGATCAATGATTTATGAAAAAGATGTCAAAGTAAGCATGTATTAACCTCACTAGAGAAGAAGAAGAAGGTTGGAGGAATATGTTCAACATGGATGAAGAAGGTTTGGATATGTTCAAGTTGATATGGACTTGTTCAGTTAAGATTAGGAGATTTTCAAAAATAATCCATGTCGTCTGAAGTGGATAGAGATTGGACCATAGTTGTGTGGTAATAAGGCAGGCTTTCAGTTGTTTATAGTATGTAATATTAATACTAAGGATGATAAAGAAAAAATATATTGAGTACAACACATAATAACAACTGAAATAAAGTTTTTTTTTGAAAAGAACTGAAATAAAGTTTAGTGAGGCAATGTTGTTAACAAGTTCATATTGGGATTGGAGAATCCGAGTTGTACATTAGAAATATATGTGATTTTAGAATTCTTGGTATTATATATATATATATATATATATATATATGGGTCATACGTGGCTGCCCCCTAGGGGCAGCCAACATGGCTGTCCCAACCTTATTTGGGCAAAATTTTTTATTTTTTTGAAAAAT